>PVKC010004307.1:0-36015 GCA_004027635.1 Crocidura indochinensis | reverse complement strand
GAGGAAGGAGGGAGGGAAAAAAGAAAAAGGGAGAGAAGGAGGGAGGAAGGAAGGAAGGCAGGAAGGAAGGAAGGAAGGAAGGAAGGAAGGAAGGAAGGAAGGAAGGAAGGAAGGAGGGAAGAAAGGAAGGAAGGGATGGGGGAGGGAGGGAGGGAAGTTCTTCCCTCAAGACCAAATGAGGGAAATGAGACTGAAGACAGAAAACATGGAGGCCAAAGAGATAGCATAGAGTAAGACACTTGTCTTGCATGTGGCAGAGTCCACTTTGATCCTGTGTCCTCCTGAGCATGGCCTAGCAGTCACTCCTGAGCTTAGAACTGAAAATAACCTCATTCCATTCATCCACTGGACACCACCAGGTATACATACATAAACACACATATTCACACACACATAGAGCAGCTTTTCTGTATTTGAGTCATGGACCTCAGAATAAGAAACAGAAAGTGGACAAGGTCTTCAGGAGAGCGCCAGACTCCATGAGGATGACTCATGGTTTCAGAATGGTGCTTCTGTAGCCAGAAGTAGGAACTCAGGAGAAAATACTATTTGGGAGAAAGGGCATCAGTCTCAGGAAGGAGTTTGTGACAACCAATGTGCATTTGAATGCTTCCTTCTATTGCTAGGCTGTTGACATTTGTATAGAGCAGCTTGAGAATAGAAAGCATTGGAGAGAAGTGGACCAATGACTAAAACTTGAAAAATAATTTTCTTTTAGATTTTTTTTTGTCATCTATTTTGGTTCTTTTGGTAATAAAGGTTTGGCCTTCTGAAGATTAAATGACCACAATGTTAGTTTTCCTTCCTTCTATGGAGGAGAATAAAAAGACAGGATTTATTTATATACTTAATATCTAGATTTCCCTCTTGTGGTCTTACATCAGGCATCTTAAATGCTAAATACCTCTGATCTCTCTGGAGGGTTTTCTGCCTGCATAGATTCTCACCCAGCAACTATATTAGCTAATTTTTCTTTCTCTAAACTCCCTCTCCACCTGAATTATTTAAACTGATCTTTTCTGAACTCATTGAAGTATTATGCTATTTCATATAGAACAGCCTTTTAAAATGGGTCTGTTCACTAGAACTGTCTCTGGAAGGTTTTGCAGTCCATCAAATAAGACAATGCCCTATTGTACATGGGTAACCCAAACTAGTTTCAGGCTATTTTTTACCATACACTCTTCCACTGGTTTAAGCATTTTAATTAAATCAGACAAATAACTAGTCAGCCACTTAGCCAGTAACCAGTCATTCACTGGAAACAGTTGGACAGATTGTTTCTGTACATAGAGTCACAATCTTTTTGTTTAAGACCCCAATTTTTGTTTTCCTCACTTAATCTTATTAAGGCTGCCCCTTCCCCTTGCCACCTGATTTATAACTTTCCAAGCTTTCTGAGCTGTTAACTATTGAGATTTTCAATTACATGTCTCCAATTCATTGATTCTCCCTTATTTCTTTGTTGTTGTTGTTGTTGTTTTATCTTCATAAACTTGAATATCTGTTGACCTACTGTATCTTTCATTTGTTGCAACTAGCTCTTATGCCCTATTCCAGTTTGGATATAAATCATTTTAGCATTATGTATACACACCATCTGGATGCATCAGGGCTTTGTAGTAGCCCTTATCTTGGCCTCCTTTCTTCTATTCCTGATGCTGGGGATGGACAGAGGCCTGTGTCTAATAAGTCATTTGCATCAGCATGTCCCAAATGACCACAGAGGAGGAGAAGAGAGATTAGCATGGTAATCTCATTCTGATGGATAAAATTAGCAAAGATATTCCCCACAAATGGAGAACTGCCATTGGTGAGCCGCTGTGCTTAGAATCAATTACTAAATTACTTTGAGCTCTAAGTTGACATTAACAGAAAAAAATTGCCATCGACCGAAGGGAAATAAGATAAAAAATATGCGATCATTAAATCTCTCGCTACTATTCACGAATGTGACTCACAAGAATGGTACACACAATGGGACAGAATTTAATTTCTAACAGTACCCCCTGTCAACATTTCATCCGAAGCTTCTCTGTAGACCATGAGCCAGCAGAGGTCTTTCCCATTGGCTCTTTGCAAAGGAATGAGAAGCAGGGAGGGAAGGCAGAAACAGGTGAGAAAGGCCTGAGACAGTTCTTCCACTTTCCTCCACAGCTCCAGTTCTGCTTTGCCATTTATTCCTCCAATCCCCCACTGCACCCCCCCTCCAACCATGCCTGTTAGGCAGGGATGGGCGGGTGGCCTCTTTGTGTTCAAAGGAGAACCACCACAGGAGACCAGACCTACTGACCTTCTAATCTGTGTCCACAAGTCTCCAACCAGCCTTCTCCCCAGCAGCAACTAGCCCAGGCTGCCAGGAAAGCAGACCATTCTGGCTATTATCCACCTTTCCAGAAGTTGTTTAGCTTGCACAGAATTTCCTATGACTCTAAAACCCCTCCACAAACAAAAGTCTTTTCCTATTCAAAAGTTCATTCTTATCCGGCATCGGGAGATGGTGCTGCTGTGGGTGGGTAAACACAAGAAAATCTGTTCATGTAGGGGAGGAAGTTCTAAAAACTGACACCCCTCCCCAACCCCAAGCCAGAGCTTGGGGACTCCCACTGGCATAGTAATTGTTAATATTATTAACACAGTATACATATCAGCTGTCGAGATATTATGAGGACTTGAATTCAATCTCTGTTGGGGGAGTCAGGGTCAACATCATTAACTATAGATCTTGTCTGGGTTTCCATATAGAAGCCTCAGGGCAAGTGTCTGCCAGATACATCTCTATAGCTGGCATAACCATAGGACATACAGGGAGCCATCACACTCATCAGTAATAGACAACAAGCTTTTGTTTATCTGAAGGTTTACTGGAATTAACTGATTAGTGTCAATGTGACACAATAACTTTTGTCTACAATGCAGTAGATCATTTTGATGGTTTTATTGACTGAGTGTGCTGTCTAATGTAAATGGGAGGGGAAGTCGAATTTAGATAAAGTCTGGGCCATTTTTCTTCAAAGGAAACAGAGAAAGCTGTTTATAAATGGGCCCACGACGGGACACCTTCTTCAGTCTTATGGATATTACAATAGTAATTGTGATATTAATAATAATAATTACAAGGGAGAGTGGTAATTGAAATGTATGCAATTCAGCAGTTGGCAAATGCATCTTTAAGAGGACATATTTTGTGCTCTTACAGATATTACAACAAAATTGTGATATTAATAACAATGATGAGAAGGGAGATTTGTAAGTAAAATGTAAGCCATCCATTCTTAAATTAAACTTGGAACACAAAACTATTAAAGGGAAATTAGAAAATAAGGCTGGGTTGTTAAGGGTGACACAGTTTTCATGTTAAAATTGCCTGTGAAAATGGCAGAGAAATTAAATGAGAGCAAGTTGGAGTTTATATATTTACATGGAATTCTAAGTAACTGTAAACAAATTTTATTCAAGAGCTATATTTTAATTTGGCAGAAAAAAATTAAAAATGGAGTTTGAACTTTGGGGATTATTTGTGGCAAACATCAACTTATCAATCCAAACTATAGGCATAGTTAATTTTGAAAGGGTAAACTCAATTGTAACAGCAGGAATAGTACTAGGAATTTAAAGTCCTTTAAATCAAAGAGTTTCAGAAACAAGCCAAGACTCTTTTTTTTAAGTTGTGTTTTAAGATTCTGTACTGAAAAGTAGTTAACGATGGCATTTTTTTCTGAGCACCATTCTAAAAAGAGAAGTGATGGTTTGTTCTACCAGAAAAAAATTACAATTCATGGCAGGGAGATGGCTTCAGTGGTTGGAAAACATGCAGGTGGTCCAGTTTCAATTTCTGGCACACTGCATGGTTACCTGAGCACTGCCAGGGCAAGGCCCCAAATACCACTCAGAGAATGGTTCTGGAGCACTGCTGGGCATGGCTTCCTCAAAATAAATAACTCTCTACCATTGAAAGTAGAAATCAAGTATAGCAATTGAGGAAGATGAAACAAAAATAAGAACTGAGAAAATGATGAAACAGACACTTAGCAAGCAAACACCATCTAACCCTAACAAGACAACTTAACTTTTCTTTTTTTATTATAATGTGTTTTATTGAAGTCAGGACCATCCATGACACTGTGAACTGCACAATGGAGTAATTATATTCTGAATGTCTCATCAAGGCTTTTCCCAAAGGCTGCAATTAGCATCTCTATCTGGTTTAGGAGAGAATTATTTTCCAATTTTCATGAGAGAACATACCATTGTCTTTTCCATAGTTTGTGCTTCCTTTCTTCCTTCCTTCCTCCCTACCCCTCCCCCCCCACTTTCTCTTGGTTGGTTCAAACTCAAGGGTGTTCAGGACTTACTTCTGGCTCTTTGCTCATGGCATTATATGAAATTTCAGGAAGTAAACCAAGGTTACCTTACTCACTGTATTATCTCTCTGTCATTCCTTCCTTCCTTTCTTATTTCCTTTCTTCCTTCTATCCTTTCTTCCGTCTCACTATTCTAAGCCCTATGCTATTGTAATGTATTACAAATAACCATACAGATCATAAACCAGTGTTCATTTCCATTAGGAATTATTGGTTACACTCTTTCTTGGTTTGAACTTTCTTCTGGAATCTTAAGACTAAAATTATGATAATGCTAATAGAATGTCTTGTCCCAAGAAAAGGATATTCTCTAATCTATAAAATAGGAACAATTCTGTGTACATCCTACAAAAAAAACTGTCCAACGTGCCTTTAAATTTACTAATGGAAAAATATAAAATCACAGTTCCCATTCTTCTGGCACACTTTTCTCCAGCTAGATTCTTCCATAAGTATAAAAGGTTACCCCAAGATTCAGTATTCTCTGAAAAGAAAGAAACTACTTCTTCTTCAGAACATGAACTTAGAAGAACAAAAACTTCTGGGGAGGAATGAGAAAAGGGTAAGTTAGTAAATTAATCCATCTAGGTTAAAATGGATTAATTCAGCTAACTAGAAGATGACATCCAAAATAGTAAGGTCTTCCAAATAGAAGAGACCAAGTATTTCCACTGGATATTAATGCTGGCGATCTCATTATCAGTGAACATATTTTGGTAGACAGGCATAATCATTCCTTTTACTTCATTCTTTTCATCAAATCTGCACCTTAGAAATTATCACTGTTCTATTGAAAGAAAAGTTGACTTCTTCATTATACATAACACATATGAAGTGTCACTGATAAAGAGTAAGGCTAGATTTTAAGCCAGAATTCAAGACAACTTGAATTTTGACCAGTCCCTTCTACTTCATTCCTTATACCTTTCTAATATGGGGACCACCTGATCTCCCACTCCCACTCTCTGGGCCAGCAGGGAGGGAGAAAAACTGAGGGTCCGCATTGTTTGGGAGATGGAACCCTGGTCCCAAGATCTCCCTTGGGCAGTGTCTGATGAAGTAACTGGTAAGATCTCTCTCACAGTCCTCCCACATACTAGCAGGGAGAGGGAGATTTAACCCCTCACCAGCCCTCTAGAGTCCTCTGATAAAAGAGAATCACCAGAGCAGTAGAGTCAAGTTGGATGTTTGCCCTCTGAGCCCTCCAAGCCTTCGATGATCAAACTCATGTACCATGTCATGTCATTTGAATAAAAAGAACTATTTGGCCTGAAGAAGAGTCCAGAAGGGATTGTGTAAAAGTCTAGTACATTCCCTTTCCCTGTTTACAGTCTGATGTTCAAGACCATTCCATCATTTTCTAAGAACTGACATCAAATCCAAGCAAGTTGCAAGTTCTTAGGACCCCACTTTCCTCGGACCCTTTCTGTTAGCCATGTTCTGTCTGTCTTTGTTTGGTAAAGGGGGAAGGTGTTGAATTCACATCCAATGGCTATAACCTTGAGCTACTCCCAGCTCTGTGCTGAGGGAAACTATGAGGAGCCAGGAATAAAAGCAGATCAGCTGAATACAAGGCAAACAATTTTAACGTGTGTGTGTGTGTGTGTGTGTGTGTTTGTGTGTGTGTGTGTGTGTGTGTGTGTTTGGGCCACACCCAGCAGCATTCAAGGGTTATTCCTGGCTCTGTGCTCAAAAATTGCTCCTTGAAGGTTCGGGGGACCATATGAGATGCCAGGGATCAAAGTTGGGCTAGCCACATGCAAGGCAAGCACCCTACCTGCTATGTTATCACTCTGGCCCAACAAATGGTTTAACTTTTATACTCTCTCCAGCCCTACAGGCAGATTTTTTTTTTTGCCCTCTCTCTTACCACTGTGGGTTCACAACAGGAGAGTCCCCTGACCTCCAAATTTCAAATATTAACCATCTCTGCTCTGTCAACTTTCTATACTCGAAGAACTCAATAGGGAATGTCAAAAGAGGAGAATAATTTCTTCTATATGCACCAAAATTATATATGGAATTTCAGTATTTAAATTAATGACAGTGCAGAAGACAATAGAATAGTTTGGTGAAGTGGTTATAATATTGAGTTAAACATTGAGGGCATTGAGGGCAATGTTCAGTATTACAATAGACTCTTTGTTGCATGTTTTGTTTTGGAGTACTATACCCAGCAGTGCTCAAGGCTTTCTCCTGGCTCTGTGCTTAGGAGTCACTCCTGGCAGTGCTTGATGACCATAAGTGGTGCCAGGGAGCAAACCTGGATTAGCATCATGCAAACACTCTACTTCTATATTATCATTCTGATCCCTAAAACATCTTTTTTTATTACTTTATTTAAACACCATGCTTTACAAAGTTGTTCATAATACAGTGATATCTGTCACTCAACTTTCCAACATCAATCCCACCACCAGTATAATATTTCCTTCATCACTGTCCCTCGTTTCCCATCCTCTCCTATGCCTGCCCATTTGATAGATACAAAATAATTTACTTTATATTGCTGGTTTCAACTAAATGGTAATGGAATTATCAAAAATGAAACTTCAGCTAAAGAAAATTTGTGAAAATTGTTATATCTCACAATGGAGTCATTAAGTCATTGTCTAAAATATTTCCATGCTGTTTGTTGCTAGTTTGAGCCTTCTGTGTTATTGGTTTTGTTTGTGGCGCTTAAATGACTTCTATACTACATTCATGTCAGATTTAGTGTGTGCCTATTAGGGTGTACTGAGGAATTTAGAGGTGCTCCAGGAATTCCAGGATCTATTGAGCTGGGCCAGTGAGTTGACATAACCACTGCTGTAAGACATGGACTGTAAATGAGGGGTTTTCTGGAAGTATGTAGGGTTGAGGGAGGCTGCGCGCCCTCACTCCAAGAAGGCCCCAGTTTTTCAGACCTAAAATTGGCCTACCTAGGTCTGTTGGCTTGGTGTCTCTGCAGAGATTAAGCATGAAGCAGTGAAGTTGGGATATTGATGAAGCGGTGATTGTCAGGGATGTGGGTTTGTGGCTAACTGGGAGGCTGGAAGGCTGGGGATTTTGTCTGCCTCCCTCCTAAGGACATCGTAGATAAAACAAATATTTTTAAAATCTCAAGAAGAGACATTTCTTGGTGAGATCAGACCAAAGAGACCCATCAATGCTTGGGGTTACAAAAGGAGAAGGCAGCTTCACATGTTTGGAATCACCTGTTCATTGGTGATTGGATCACCACTGGAGATTCATTAAAGTGGGCACTTTTTAGTCAATGGACCAAAAGACATGCAGACTGGAACTTGAGAATATTAGCACACTTAGAATCTACTTCTAGGTGCTGCCTGGCTTAAAATTCAGTATTTTATCTTTATCTTATTCACTCATGCATTAATTTTGGATCCTGCCAGAGAGTGATCCTGTGGCCCAGGCATCTCAGTGATTCTTGGCCCTACCAGGCCTGTAGTTCAGTGAAAAGGCCTAAGATGCTCAGGCCTATCTATGTTGGAGGTTTCCCATGCCACCCAGCAAAGTTTGGGGGTCTCCAGGGTCACATGTAGCAATAGTCAGGGACCTCCAGTTCCTTGCTCTGTGATGTTCAGGGATTCACATGGTGCCAAGGATCAAATCAGGGTTTGCTGCATACAAGGTAGCCCTCTATTATCTTCCTGGCTCCCAAAGTCAGTATTTGGAAGAAAGAACTAGGTGAAGCATTCATAAAAAATAAAATCTACCTGAAAATTAAAAACCTTTATGGGAACAGAAATATAGTTATACACATATTATCTATTACTTATTTAACATCTGTTTCCTAAGTTTCTGTAGCTTGGCTTTGCAGAGAGCTACAGTGAGTAGAGTGCTTGCCTTGCATATAGCCAACTTGGGTTTGATCTCCCGAATCCCATATGCCCCATACTCCCACCTCAACACTGCCAAGAGTCATTTCTGGATGCAGTGTCAGGGGTGACTCCTGAGCATCATCATGTGTGATTCAAAAACAAATATAAAGCAAAAAAAAGAAAAACAAAACAAAAAAAAAACTCTGAGCTCTAGAAATAAGTATCTTTGGAATACTCTAAACTTTCCTTTGCTTCTGCATTTAAAAAATTGTTTTTATTCAAAAGAAAAAGAGAGAGGGGCCCGGGAGATAGCATGGAGGTAAGGCGCTTGCCTTTCATGCAAAAGGTCATCGGTTTGAATCCTGGTGCCCCATATGGTCCCCCGTGCCTGCCAGGAGCAATTTCTGAGCATGGAGCCAGGAGTAACCCCTGAGCACTGCCGGGTGTGACCCAAAAACCAAAAAAAAAAAAAAAAAAAAGAAAAGAAAAAGAGAGAATATTAACTAGCACCACAGCCCTGCAAATGTGCAAACCCTGCTCATTGCAATATCAATAATGAAGGGAACGGGAGGGAGACTTTTTTTTTTTACTAATAAGAGTCCTTATGAAATAAAATTTGATGATACTCTTCATATTTTTTTTTAAAAAGGAAAGGGGGTATTAAAAAATTCACTGGCTTTCAAATTATCTGCATCTAGCAAATTTTCTAAAATTCCCTAACAGGTAGGTGCTTAAGCTGACTTCAGGGTCTGCTGCATTTTGTATAATTGTAAGATCAGCTCCCTGTGGTTCTATGTGGACTTCCTTGGCCCTTGGAGCCTGTACCTGGCATAAAGTAAGGGCAAAGGATCTTTTTTCCCCATTTATATTTTTACTATTTATTATTATTTATTTATTGTTTGTTTGTTATTTAATTATATTTTTTAATTTTTATAATTAAAGCCCACCAACTATTTTTACATGCCATCTGGTCTCTCAGCTCCCCACATTTCTTCCTTAGTTCCATTGTTAGTGCCCACAGGTTTCTTTTTTTTATTTTGTGTGTTAATCAATTTTATATTTTATAGTGCATACATTGGTAAAAATTATCTAATACTTATCACTTTTTCTGAGCTATTTTGCTCTCTGTAATCTGAGTTTCTCTTATTTCACTATGAATGGAAAAAATATTTTAGTGTAATAGTATTTATTTGCATAAACACTCTTATCTGACTTCTGCTCTTTGGAAGCCCAATTTCTCTCTTTCTCTCTCACTAAATTTTTTTTAAAAATAAATTTATTTATTTAAACACCCTGGTTTACAAAGTTGCTCCTAATACAGTCATTTCTGGCATTCAATGTTCTAACATCAATCCCACCACCAATGCTACATTACATTGTTCCCAGTTTCCCACCTTCCCCCAAGCCAAACCCTTGGTAAGTACAAATAATTTACTTAATGTAGATTATTAAAACTAAATAATAGAATTCTTTTGTGTGTGTGTGTGTGTGTGTGTGTGTGTGTGTGTGGTTTTTGGGTCACACACGGCAGTGCTCAGGGGTTACTCCTGGCTCCATGCTCAGAAATTGCTCCTGGCAGGCACGGGGGACCATATGGGGCTCCAGGATTCGAACCGATGACCTTTTGCATGAAAGGCAAACGCCTTACCTCCATGCTATCTCCCGGGCCCCATAATAGAATTCTTGAAAAATATTTCATTAAACGAAAATTTGTGAAACTTGCCAAATCTCACAGTGGGGTCATTAGGTCATTGTCTGACGGTTTATGAAGCTATTTGCTGCTCATTGACCAGTCTATGGTTGGTTTTGTTTGTTGAGCTTAGCTGGGCTCTTGATAATTTCACTCTTATTTGGTACATTCCTACCAGGATGTCAGTACTGAAAACGATGGAGCTGTCACATGGCCACATATGCGACTGTGCAGTCCAGGACTTCACGAATCTGTGAAGTTGGCCAATGAACTGACATGGCAAGGGCTGTGGACTGTGAGAATGGCTACTAGGGCTTCTGAAAGTACTGAGGTGTAGGAGGAGGCAGCCTGACCTGACTCAAGATCCCAGAGATCTCAGCCCCCAAACTGGCATACCTGGAGTTTATGAGGGTTAGGTGTGTCTGTAGGCACTATTGGAAAAGCATTGAAATTGGGCCATTGCCAAGGCAGTGTTTGTGGGTGTGTCTGTATGTGCAGCTGCTAAGGCTTCACACCCTCCAAAGGTGCCCCAGTTCAATCAAGTGCAGACCAGTATAGTATATCCATGAGTTTTTGTGGCTTGGATTGTCTCTCTTTTGGGAGTTAAATGAGTCAAGCCTGTGTTCTGTCTTGAACATTTTCTTTGAATAAAATTATTTTTGCTTTACTAAACAAAAAATAAAATAGATGTACCATATTTTCTTTATCCAACTTATTGATGAACACTTGAGTTTCTTCCATATTTCATCCATTGAAAATAAACAAAGTGACTATAAATTTTTGTACATGCTTTTCTATATTTTACGTAGAAAAGTGGAATTGGAGATCAGAAAGTAACTCTGCCTTAGTGTCTTGAGGAAACTCCATGCAGTTCTCCAAAATTAATTGCACTGATTTACATTCCTAGGAATAATGGATCCTGATTTCTTTCTTTCCACTTAAAGTGTACCAGGAAGCTCAGAGATTTGAATATGGTCACTTTTTGAAATTGAGTTCATTTTAGAAATTCATCTCTACATCTTGTATATGTTCTCATTTGATCTTCAAAGCAAACCTGAACACTATACACTATTATCATTGAGTTGTACATAATCGTAGAAAAGTAAGTGCCAGAAGTGGATTCAAATGCCAGAAATTAGGGTTTCAAGTGATTTTCACTTCACTAGGTTGCGTCGTAGAATAAGGCCTACCAAATGAAATGAGATTTATGAATCAATGAACAACATGAACTCAGTGTCTAAACCAAATTCTTGCTGACTGAACTCCAAACCAAGTCTCACTTTCTTTCCCGTCATAAAAAAACGTCCAGGTCTTTTGTTTTTATAAAATTCAATTGATATTTGCTGCCTTAAATCAATCATGTGGGATCATATAAATTAATGAAAATTAACAAAGAACAAGAACAACTGACCTATAAGACAAGTCCTCACACTTACCTCAAAGTGCAAGAATCATTGTGGATACTATTTTTGCAACACTTGCTCTGTATCATGTCTTTTTATAAGAGCTTTTGATATACTATCTTGCTGATGAAGAAATTAAGGAACAAAGGCTTAAGTAGCTGACTCAATGATTACAAAGAACTATAATTCTGACCCGATCGTCTGGGTCCAGAGCCCATGCTCTTAACTCATACGGCTATCACCACTACAAGGTCATAGTAGCTCCAGAGGGTAGAAAGGAGAGGGTTTTGGCCTTGAACAAGGAAAACATTTTAGACACTTACTTGATGCTGTTCAATATAAGAATGAATTATAAAATAATGAACACTTAGGCAAAAATAGATTTTTTTTATGCTGCCATGGACACTCTGCCTGTGTGAGAATTACTGTAGAATTCAGTGAAATCTGGAACTTTCTGATTTTGTGGTGTCCCATGCTTGGATCCATGCCTCACCTTCAGATGAGTGCCATGGAACTTTGCATTCCAGATGGGTTCATTGATTATGAAGCATCAACTTTCTCCTTATCCACCTGATAAAAGTTGAGACACCCACCCCACTTGGAGACAAAGCTAAGTATCTATGCTCTCCCTTTGTTTACTTGTCCTGCATTTGAGAATGACTACCCACAATCCCCAACTCAAAGATCCTGCATTCCTCCTATGGGACACTAATTGATGAATTGATGTGTTAGAAAGAAGTTCCCACAAGAAGCCAGAAGATTCCAGCAATCAAAACATATCAAGACTTTGCCTGAAAACATAACCAGAATTATGAGTTCCTACTGATTCCACATGAATGCCATAGGGAAAGCTGCCATCTTTTTTTCACGCAGAAAATTACAAGTGTGTAGTTCCAGAGTACCAGACCCAAGAGTGCATGCCCAGGGAACAACTACAACCAACATTTGCAGAGTAAGTTCCACAGCTGAACTCAAATAATATGAGCAGCTGAAGCTGCCCAAACTACAGGGTTGAAAACTGAGGGACTCTTTTTTAAATGGGGTTGAGCCAAGTCCCCTATATTCACTCTGCCACCAATAGCCCCCACCCACATTCACTATCTTAAGCCAGGAAAAGGGCCCAGTTTCCTATCAAGCCCCAGAAGAAAATAATAGCTGCTGAATCTTCCCAGGCAGTCTGGTCCAGTTTGATACCTCTGTCGATTTTTAGAATGGGTAGGGGCAGATTCCTTTTTCGATATGAATCACAGCAACCCAACATCACACCCTACACCCTCTGACAGAAATGGGATACCATATTTTTTTCAGATTTATAAATCCTAGTCTATGGGGCATCATGAGATACCTCAAAATTATATAATTGTGTTAGCCCACTAGTATTAAAGAAAATTTGATGGGAAAGTTCCATAGTAATCTACCAAGCTCACTGAACCTAAACAGTTAACACAGAAGGCTCAACTAGTATCAAACACAGTCCAATAAATCCTTAAATATTAGCTTTAGTAACACCATAGAGATATAACAGCTATCTCAAATTGATCCTTGTAAATCTCAGTTTTGATAATTCCATTTGCCTTGGTGTTGTAACAAACAATATGAAGTAAATTTGTTTGTGCCTGTATAGAGGCAATGTATGACAATGGGTGGGAGATTGGGGACACTGGTGAAGGGAAGGCCACACTGGTAGTAGGATTTAATGCTTGAAATAACTGTATTATGAACAATTTAGTAAGCATGGTGTTATAATAAAAAATGTTTTTTAAATATGCAGGGCAGTAGCAAACATGGTAGCCGAGGATGGAGCCAGCCAAATGTACATGCCCTCTGGTCAGTGCAACAGGAGCAGGAATAAAAAGAAGGGAAATAAAT
The DNA here is from genome assembly GCA_004027635.1 of Crocidura indochinensis. Lineage (NCBI taxonomy): Eukaryota > Metazoa > Chordata > Mammalia > Eulipotyphla > Soricidae > Crocidura > Crocidura indochinensis. The sequence continues at coordinate 22,868 of PVKC010004307.1, read as the reverse complement.
ATAAAGCATTGATTGAGGAAGAGAAGCTGCTGGGTGGAAAACCCAAACTATGTGTAAATAAGATGCTTTAAGAAGTCTGCACAAGTAAGTGACTGAGCACATTGAAGAAAAGAAAGGGAGAGCTGGGCATGGAGCTCAATTAGTAAAGCACTTGTCTTGCAATTATGAGGTTCTGGCACAAGGAAGGAAAGAAGGAAAGGAGGGAGGGAAGGTGGGAGGGAGGAAAAGAGGGAGGGAGGAGAGGAGGGAGGGAGGAAAGAGGGAGGGAGGGAGAGATGAAGGAGGGAGAGGAAGGAGGGAAAGGAGAGAAGGGAGGAGGAAAGGAGGGAGAAAGGGACGGAGGGAGGGAAGGAAGAAGGTAGGAAGGAAGGAGGGAGGGAGGGAGAGATGAAGGAGGGAAGGAAGGAGGGAGGGAGAGATGAAGGCGGGAAGGAAGGAGGGAGGGAAAGAGGGAGGGAAAGAGTGAGGGAGAGAAGGAGGGGAGAAAGGAAGGAAGGAGGGAGGGAGAGAGGAAGGAGGGAAGGAAGGAAGAGATGAAGTTGGAAGGAAGGAAGGAAGGAAGGAAGGAAGAAAGGAAGGAAGGAAGGAAAGAAGGAAGGAAAAAGGAAGGAAGGGAGGAAGGAAGGAAGGAAGGAAAGAAGGAAGGAAAAAGGAAGGGAGGAAGGAAGGAAGGAAGGAAGGAAGGAAGGAAGGAAGGAAGGAAGGAAGGAGTAAAAATGATCATTTTGGGCTCAGGTTAGTAAGCTGGGTAGAGTTTATGCTTTTTCTTCAAGATGCCCAGATTCTATCTTCAGCAACACATGATCTCCCAGGATTCCCCCTAGCAATGAGCCAGGAGTAGCCCCTGAGCAACACTGAAGATAGCCCAAAACGCAAAAGCCAATAATGATAAACTTTCAAAGGGGAATTTTGTTTGTTAGCTATGCTGGCCAGCAACCACAGAATCCCATTGTGGGAGCCGAATGATGACCACATCCAAGAGGTAAATGTATGGTTCTGAGTTAAGGCTTCCAGCCTGTGTGTGCCTCTCCCTCGCTGTCTGCTTCCATCCTTCCTTCAATCAGCTCCCGCGTGCCCTCTACCCAGGAAAACATAGCAATGGAGAGCAAGCCGACGCCTCATGGTTTCCAACCGTGGAGACCAAGAAAAGACAAGACACCAGGTATCTGTGATAGCAGGGTATGAGGAGCGAAGAAGCAGCTCAACTCTCCAGGATTTCTCTGTCTCCCGGGGCACCTGAGGACACGCTATCAAAAGGAGCATTTCTGGGCAGCTGGCTGTGCAAAACAGAAACAAGGCAGATAATGAAGCAGAGGCTGGCTCCCCAGCTAAGGAGAAAAATACTGGAATCGATTGAGCTATTCCTATCACTTTGCTACCCTCTTGCCAAAATGCTAAGAAACTAGAGGCAAAATTTGGGCTATTCCTGCTGTGCTGGATTAGGAGAAAATGAGGGTTTTCTCCACTGGCCTGCCCCTGCAGGGAAAGCTGTAAGTAAATGTGGTATCACAGAGGGCCCTGGCTGCCCATTTTTCACAGAACACAACTGACATAGGGGATTTTTTTTTTCTGTGTTTAATGACAACTTAATCATCCATGTTTGATGTTCGTCTTCAGGGAAAAAGATGGAAACTCTCTCAGCGTCACAGCTGGTGCATTTGGAGAACCACGGCATTTCATCGTTTTCCCAGGCACATCCGTTTTATTCTTAAATAATTAAAACATTTCATGAATTAAAACATTCAGAGTTCCTCGGCTGCCCCCTAAATGTGTCACCTCATTAACCAGGGCTGTGTGAGCAATAGAAATGCACTGAATTGCATTAACCAGTTTTATTGTAAAACAATATCAGAACCGTATGTGATTTAGTATAATCCATTTTCTGTCAGGCATTTGACTTAATGATATTTCCTCTTCTACTTACTTATGCATTTCATTATCTGTTTTCGTATCTTCAGAAACACAATAAACTAGAACCAACATGAAAAGATTGGTACATTGTTCAGAGCATGTTTCATTTTTCATCCCTAATGGAGCTTTTTGTAGGGTTCTTACAACCAATTGAAAGTGAATGAAACAGTTCCTTCTTTGCCTCATACTACAAGTACAGCTTCTACTCTCAGCAGCCTTTGGAAGGGAAATGCTTGGCTTCCAAAGAACCAGGGAAAGAAGTAATGGGAGAAAGGAGCCTAAGTATCAGCACAGTGAGTCTCCCCCAACCCTGGGGCCCACCCCCTAGCCAATGCTGTGATTGCTATACCCTTCCTTTCTTCTACATCCACCCATCTGCCATTTCTTCCTAGGTATGTTGATATTTTCATTCCAGTCTAATTGTATTTGTTTGGCATGCTACAGCATATGGTATTCAGTATTCTCTAATGGACCTTTCTTTTTCCTTTTTGATTTTATTTCTGGGGACCCACTTGCTGGTGCTCAGGAAATATTCCTGCAACGTTGCTCAGAAAGAAGGGTTCCTCCCAGACAATGTGGTTTCAGAGATTAAGCCTAGGCCTCCTGCATACAATGCATAAGCTCCAGTCCACTGGACTGGACTATTTCTTCAGTCTTCAACAGGCATTATATTAAAGTAGATATATAATTTCCTCCCTCTATTTCCCTTATGTAAATAGCCACACCAAGAGCTTGTGTAGTCCCTGACTCAGCTCACCTGAAACTTGGAAATGCAGAATCTCAGACTTCATCCTAAAATTAATGAACCAGAACCTACCTTTGTTTGTTTGGGGTCACACATAATGGCATTGAGGAGTCCCAGTTCAAGGTTCAGGTATCTCTCTTAGCAATGCTCTGGAGATCCTATGTACCAGAAATCAAACTATATGCTATATGCTATAACCCGCTGAAATTTTTCTCTAGCGCCAGATTATGGCAGAATTATTGACAGCATAAAAGCAATGAAAATTTCATTATTGTAAATAATACTGTCATAAATGTGAAAGCAGATCACTTATTATGTTTAAGCTTTTGTATTCTTTGACTAGGATACCAAGAAGGGTTGCTGCATTATATGGTAGCTCTAACTTTAGCTTTTTGAGAAAACTCCATATGATGTTTTTCAGAATGATTATACCATTTTACATTTCCACCAACCACACACAAGTTCCTTTTTTTTCTTTTTTTTTCTTTTTTTTTACAAGTTCCTTTTATTTTTTTTTTTGATACCCTAACTCTAGTAATTACCCTAACTCTAGTAGCAATCTAGTAGTGATTACTCCCATATAGCAACTTGGAGTGTATTTCATTGCTCCACAATCAAATTTCATAGACCTTTAGACCATTTGGTTTAGATTGGGTTTGGTTTGGTTTGGTTTGGGGTCACACCTGGTGGCACTCAAGGGTTACTCCTGGCTCTAAGCTCAGAAATCACTCCTGGCAGACTCAGAGGACCATACGGGATACCAGGGATTGAACCATCAATGCCCTACCAGCTTTACATAGACCTTTTGATATGTTGAAAAGTAAATGTCTTAGTTTAAGGACAATCCATGAAGTTTGTCAAGATTTCTTAGGATATGAAAGTTTTCTGTTTGAAAACTAGATCATGACCAGAACGACAACACAAGTAGGGCACTTACTTTACACATGCATGATCCAGGTTTGATCCCTGGCATCCCATATGTCCCCCAAACCCTAAAAGGAATGATTCCCTGACTGCAGAGCCAGGAGTAAGCCAGAGGTAGCACCAGGGGTGGCCCCCCAAAAAATAATAATAAAGAAATAATTTTTAAAGATTTGAAAAATAGAACAACCTTAGAATAACCAGAGTGGTTGGCCTTCTCTTCTAATGTTATTTTCTAAGACCCAGTTGGCCGGATGGAATATAAAAAAGCGAACTTGTTAGAGGCAACAACTTTCAAAGAAATAATTTACTGCCACTGTTAGCTAATCCTCTAAACCCTCATGCTTGAAAGGCAAAGAATCGAACCGATCATCTGAGCAGATTTCTTTAAATTGGCTGGAAGTGCACAGCTCTTGTTTCAGCATCAATAGATGTGTTCAGTTTCAACTAAGCAATTCACTAACTGCATTGATTTTTTAAGACCAGGCTGAAGGTATTAAGAAAATATTCATCCAGCATAGAAACTGGAGTATTTGGAGGAGGAGGGGCAAAGGAAAAATTCTGCTTATAGAGTTCATTTCTGGGAGTTCCTCTAGCCTGGTATAGATATCTCAGGGCCATTAGTAGTTTTAACCTTTGGCCACTTGATGGAATCATGCTAGTCTATCCCCTATGCCCAGGGGCTCTCAAAAGACTCCATGGGTACAAGTTCTTGCTCAAGGTCCAACAGCTGTGAGAGCAGATGGCTGGAGATTTGTTTACTGTGGTACTAAGTATCATCCTGTAGCTCTAAGGCACTGGGAACAATTTGACAAATTTGATTAACTGAGAACAATATGATGCTTGCCTAGGAAGCGCACTCTCCACTTTCTCTGAGTTCCTTATGTTCTTTTCATGGGTGAAGGATACAGGATGATATTAGCTTCAAACTCAGTCCAATGAGATGGGAAACAAAGAGTGTCACCCTTGACTACCCCTTTTTGTTCCCAGCTGAAGGTTTCAGGCTGAGGTTTGTAATTCACGTGTGCAACCAGCTGTGCTAACAGGATTGCAAGGGGGCAATCCTCACCCCACCCTGCATAAATGGAAATGGGGTTCCTTGTTTCAAGACCCTCCCCGGCTTATTTACAAAGCCTATCTGCTCTTTGGAACGCCTGATCAATTATTATCAATCAGCTAGGAAATTTTCTTCCCCTTCCAACTGGCTTCTGCTTTTCCTCTTCTCAACTTCCTGGTGTTTTCTCTGCAAATGCAAGAGATGATTTGTTTGCAAAGCATTTGATGCCTTGCACCATATCATGCGGTTGGGTCTCTAGATCTGTATAAAAAAGTTGTTGCTGAGGCTGGATGGAGGACAATCGCTACTTTGGAAAGCCATCTCTGGGAATTCCTGTAGGAACTGCAAGTTGCTATGAATAGCTTGGCCTTTGGAGGCAGAGTTCTTCCAGAAGAGTCTCCCACCATGCCCTCCAGCTCTCTGCTCCCTGGAGGAGACAAACCCTGGCTGGAGAGGTTGTAAAAGGGCTCCCTGGAGCCATTAGGGGACAGGCTTTCTTGTGTCCAGATTCTACTTGGGTGACCCCACAGAGACAGACTGCTGGCTCTTTTCGGGGCCACAATGCTCCATTTATATGCTGCAATTAGTCACAAACAAAATTTGTGCATCCACCACTAACTGTCAGCTCAAGAGGTTGAAAGTTCAGTCTTGGGAGGTCAAGATGCTGGCTCTGTGGTTGAGGACTGTTCCACATGTCCCCTCCCTGACTCCAGTGCATGGAGGACCCTTCTTTAGGGGGAGAAAACCACATTCCAGATGAGGATGCCTGCACAACCAAATGAATGAATGGTATCGGAGTGGCTGCTGGTTCTGAGACCCACTGGGGCAGCAGGCAGATGGACCCCAGGAGAAAGTGGCCTTAGAATGTTAGAGAATGTTGAGTTGCTATACCATAAATGTGTCTACAATATACAATAAGATACAATATACAATAAATGTGCCTATAAGAAACACTCCTGATGGTCAGGACGTAACTGAGGTTGAAAGAACAGCCCGTTTTACTTGCATATTTCATGTGAAATTAAAAAGTCAGAAAAAGGGAATGCAGGGTAGAGCTGTTCTTTGCCAAATCAAAATGTGTAAATAGTTCTTCTGAGAGCATAACAAAGGGTCTATTTTGCCCGCAAGCCCCAGAACCAGGAACAGGAAAAGGCTACAATTAACTAAGGCAGACTGGGGAAGAAATCAATAATGGAAGGATGATCACAAAGATGACATACTCTACCTTTTGCAGGAGGGTGTCTTCCGAAAGAGGCACATGTTTTCCAATTCCAGAGACATTTGTTTCTTTAAGATAGAATTTTCATTTTCCATTGTTGCCTTCATTCTGCCCAGGGTCCTTTGATTCTGCAGCGGTCTCAAGACCCTTCCTTCTCCACATGTAACAGGTGACATGGGAACCCCAGAATTGCGCTGCTCTTCACAAAACTATAGTCACCAGCTGCCTGACAGAGATCCTGATGGAGCCACAGCAGCCATGTGTTACAAGCTTAGACTTTCAGGGGAAAGGCAAAACTGTGCTTCCAGCTACCTTGAGGATCCCCAGACAACAATGTGGGGTCTCAATCAGAGAGAGCTTGATGGTATTATCATGACAGATCTAACCATCTCTGACATCTCATATCCCTCTTTATAAAAGCCTACTCAACTGGTTCATCTACAGAAAAAGCCACAACCATGAAGCTGAGCTGGCCATGGTCACCTTGAAGAACCATACAACAGAGATAGGAGGCCCATTTCTAGACTTCTCTTCCAGATTGTCTCTGGGATCAAGCCCAGATTTCCAAGTAACAGGTTGTCAGACTTATGAGGCTACACAAATCTCTTCCTTCCTCAACAAAACCTTTGCTTCTTCCCACCTCAAGGATCCTCCAAAGTGGGACCAAGAAGCACTATCCCCTTGGCTCCTCCCTGCAGGGAGCCTGTGGTGAGTCTCTTCTATTGGAAGGCCTCTGGGAAATGGTTCCCATTCCTCTTCCCATTTCCTCTATTCCCTATCACACTCTTGCAATTCTTTACCTCAGCAGCCTCTGTAGGGATAAAAATAACTCTTTCTCCATGGGTAGGAGATGGTGAAGACAGACTGTGATGCCTGATGATAAATTAATGAGAAACCAGCCATCACCTTATGGGTAATTTTTTTCTAATTAAGTTAATCATATTTTTATTATAAAAGGAATGCATGCTTATTATTGAACATTTGTAAAATACAGAAAAGTAGAAAGTTGGAGGGGAAAAAAATAAAGCCTACAGGTGGGTAATTATTGTCCTAGAATTATTAGTCATTTTGACTGGGCAGTGGTTATTCCAGAAATTAGGTTTTTAGAATCAACCACAGCTCTGCTTTCAGGTTTAACTCTTTGTATCCTACCGAAGTCAATGCCACAGGGGTTCATCACAACTCCTTTAGAGAAGACTTTGGATTCACTTAAATTTCAAGGTAAAACTGCCCTCTTCAAAAACACTGGGACTCACCACCAGGAAATTTCCATTTGGCTTTAGACTCCAGGTCAACTCCCTCCTTGTTAGCATTCATGGAGCTCTAGAATTCTTGCTTTTCTCCTAGAATAAAACTTCTGTAGATTTCTCTGACATCTCTGACATCTGCTGCTTTTTTTTTGATTCTATGTCTGGCTGTTTCTCAGATTAAATCTCATATCCCTCTTTATAAAAGTGAGCACAAGGGGGGCTGGAGCAATAGCACAGCGATAGGGCAATTGCCTAGCCAGCTTCCAACTATAGTTGGACTATGACTCCACTTTGAGTCCTGGCATCCCATATGCTCCTCTGAGTTTACCAGGAGTAACTTCTGAGTGCAAAGCCAGAATTAACTCCTTGCTCCGCTGGGTATGACAGTCCCCACCCACCCAAAAATAAAATAAAAGGTGAGCACATCCACAGAAAAAATTAAAACAAATCATGGAGCTAAATTCAAGTAAGACTTTTACTCAGGCATAAAAATCAAAAACCCACTGTCCACAGCTACACACAACTCTGCAAGGAAGTGGGAAATGATGGGAAAGTTTCTCAGCTACTATGGCTGAGAAAGTCAAGCCAAGATGCCTATAATCCAGATGATTGTTCATGAGAGTTGAGAAAAGAATAAAGGGTCTAAGTAGATAGTACAGGGGTTGCCTTACATATGCCCAATCCCACTTCATTCCCCAATATTGACCTAAGTAAGCCCTGAGTATATCAGGCTATTGTCCAAAGAAAAGAAAGACAAAAAGAATTCTTCATCCTCTTGGTGGTAAGAAATGAATGGCAAGGTAGTAATTTTCTTCTAGTGGGAGAATAACAACATACCAACAAGGAAAAACATAGAAAACTGTCCAAGAAGGCACAAAGATTTAACAGCTGCAACAATTTGAGGACTATAGGATAGTTGGCTTTTGGAAGCTTAGGTGTATCTAACACATATGACCTCATAATGCAGTTATGATGAGTAACAGAACTCAGGTTTGTTCTTACCCTACATTCAGAGAAAAGGAGACTTTATTGGCTTATTTTAATTCTTGGCTTTTTTTTTTTTGCTTGTCTGTTGGTTTTTGTGGGGGAGTGCCAATTCTGGTGGTAGTCAGGGGATATTTCTGGCTCTGAATAAGGAATCAGCACTGAATAAGGACTTAGCAATGCTTGGGCAACTACATGGGATACCAGAGATCAAATTCGGGTCAGCTATATGCAAGGTAGGGACTCTACCCACTGTACTATCTCTGACACAAAAAGGAGGCTTTAGAGACCCATCTAGAAATAGTATTTTAAGGCAAAGGAGACAAGGCATTTGCTTAACATATGTTAGGACTTGGTTTTGATCCCCAGCACTGCCAAAAAACAAACAAACAAAGATAAAGACATGGATCTTTTTTTTAACTTTTCAGTGGGTTGTTTTAATGATATGGTGAACAGTTATAAAAAAAAAAGACATCTATTGTTCCTGGGAGCACTGGAGTGTGTAACAGTGAGCGTGCCCGATCAAGGGCACCCTGAGGATGCTAGGCCCCCTTCAGGCAATGTGAAGGCTTGATCGATTTTGTTCATTGACTTTCAGCAATGCCTGTAATAGTGGTTGGTGCATTATTGTCAAGGCACCCAGCGGTTATTTGTTCTATACCTAATGCTGATGGGAATCTAGGGGCAGAGGCAAGGATGAATAGAAAACCTGACATGACATCAAGCCTTACCCAGCGTACAGATCAGGGTCTGAGACTTGCTTTCAGAAGCAAGTTCATAAATCCTATAATGTTGAAGATGCCCCAACAAATAGAAAAACATTTCTTTTCTATAGCTAATACAGTAACATTAAAATATCTTAAAGTACCAGAGAGAGAGAGCTCAGTGGGTTGGAACATAGGCTATACATGCAGGAGGGCTAAGTCTGATCCCTTGAGTGGATCTCCGGAGAAACACCAAAAATAAGCACTGAACCGGAAGCAACCCCAAAGCACTATCAAACTTGCCTGAGCAAACAAAATTTTTAATATCTTGAAAAACACAGTAAAATCTACATATTATAGTCTAAATCACTGTCACAAATAGAGCCCAGAGTGTGCAATAACTCAAATACAACTGAGCGCTGCCGGGTGTAACCCAAAACAAAACAAAATAAAACAAAAACAACAGCATGCATTCATCATGGGGATATGTACAGGCCAACCCTTCCCCATCAATCCACTGGGCAGGAAATTGCCATCTTCTGGAAGACTTCTGAGGTCAGTCTGAAGGATTATTTGGGGGGAGGGCCACACCCAGCAACACTCAGGTTACTCCTGGTTCTGCACTCAGATATCACTCCTGACAGACTCAGGGAACCACATGGGATGCCAGAGAAGGAACTCATGTCAGTCCCAGGTTGGCCACTTACAAGGCAAATACCCTATCCATTTTGTTATCACTCCAGCCCTGGACTCTAAATTCGAGAGCTGGACGTGAAGAAACAAAAACTTTGCAATTCCATGTCCTGATTTTGTGAATAAGAAAATGAACTTCATAGATCCAAATTATAATCTGAAAAATCTTCAAGCCCTGGGGAGCACTGCCCATTATAATTGACTTGCAGGGCTATTATATTTTTAGAAACATTTCATCAATGAACGTTGAACTCAGAAGATGGCCTTTTTGAGTCGATTGACGCTGAAGAGTTAAAGATGCTCAGTAAATCTTTCCTCGTCTTCTCTTGAAAGGTGGACTTGACGTCTCCTCCCCTGAATTCTGGCATGGTTTGTGAATTTAATTTGTCAATGAATGCAGCACAAATAACATAGTATAATTCCAGGTCTCCATCCCAGAAAAAATCTGCAGCTTCCAAATTCACACTTTTGGAATACATCTGTTTACAAGTCATAATAAACCTTAGCCATAAGAAAAGGCTAATGAAAGAAAGACAGACCTCTCTGGCTATCAAGTCCCACCAAGCTTCCTACTGAACTTCTATTTGCCCACTTGCCACTTGACAGCCTCAAAATAAATATTTCAATGGTACACCATGGCCATACTTGGCATAGAGCCACCCTAGATTGCTGAATCATGATAAAATAATGAAGTGTCATTTGTTGTGACCTATGATTTGTGATGTCATGTTATGTGTCAGTAAAGGATTAAAGCAACTCACTTAAGCAGTCAGAGGAAACTTTATAGTAATTAATAATTTTATATAATATATCTTATTTTATTTTATCTAGTATCTTAATGTGAGTATAGGAAAAAACAGCTATTTCTCACTGCCCTCCTCCAAGTTGTGGAAATAAAGGAGAGATTTGATTCAGAATAAACAGGGTAAGTCTCACTACGAAGGTAAAATTTGGACAAACCCCAAGGAAAAGGGGATCAACAATGAAAGGCAGAAAATCCAAAGACTGTGAAACAGCAAAGGTCTTGGCAAAACTGTCCCTGGAATGCTTTGAGTTCTGGTAGAGATGGAAAGTAAATTGGATTTTTCTTCTCTGTCAGACTGCTTATTCATCCAGGCATGTATATGTGCAACAAATATTTATCAAATACTCACATGAGTGAGGGTGAGCATATATATGGTCATAAATACAGACAAGGGTTTAGAGTTAAGGATACAGACAAGGTGTCAAAAGAAGACCACAAATAATACACATAGCTACTTAAGAAACTTTCTAGTAGGTTATAAAAAAAAAAAAGATGAGGTGACTGAAAGTGACTGGAAGGGAGCTACTTCCATTTAGAACTCAGGAAAGGCCTCTGCAAGAAAATGACATCTGTGAAAGACCCAAGATGACAAGAAGGCACTAGCCAAGCACCCATCTGAAAAGAGTATTCCAGGCAAAGGGAGTAAAAAATGCAAATGCCTTCATCCAGGAATGAATTTATCCTCCTGGAGAAATAGAAAGGTCTGAGTGGCTTGAGAAAAACTAATGGAGAGGAGTGTTGGATGAAGTCAGAGAGAGGCCAGAGCCAACTTCCTGTAGTTCCTCATTAGTAAGGATGAATCTAGATTTGATTTTGAATGCAATGAAAAGCTTTGGTCTGATGTGTGTTCTTAGAAAATCACACAGGTTGTTATGGAAGGAGGAAGGATTAGTCTTAGTGAAAAGGTGGTAGCCTTAAGCAAAGCAGCAATACAGGAAGGAGAAAGATATTTAGGACATGGTTTCATTCAGACTTGTCCATGGGCTAAAGACAAGGGATGAAGAAAAAAGAAGTCAAGAATGACTATTACAGGGCTGAAGCAATAGCACAGCGGTAGGATATTTACCTTGTATACAACCAACCAAGACAGACTCAGGTTCGATTCCTGGCATCCCATCTGGCCCCTTGAGCCTGCCAGGAGTGATTTCTAAGCACAGAGCCAGGAGTAACCCCTATGAGCTGCCAGGTGTGGCCCAAAAACAAACATTTATGACTGAAAACCAACTACAATCATGCTTAAATAAATATTTTATTAAAAAAATAAAATAAAATAGACTGCTATACTTTTAGCTTGAGCAGCCTGAATGTCAGGGGTTTCACTTAAGGAGACAGAGATGATCATCACATGAATAGGTCTAGGGGGCAGGAAATCAAAAGCTTTGTCTTAGTCATGCAAAAATGAAGACTCCATTTGATTCAGACACTGAGGTCAGGTAAGAAGTGGCATTTTCAGTCTAAGGTTCAATGGAAAGGACAAGGCTGCAGGAATACATTTAGCAACCATTGGTCATAAAGATGATATTTTAAAAATATCTGTGTAAAGGGAGAAAAACTCTAGCAAGAAACTATAAATGGGAAGAAAAATGAAGCCTAAAATCAAATCCTGGTTGGCTTCGACATTTAGCACCAGTGCAGAGAATATGCTAGGCCAGGCAAAGGAAAGGTATCAATCAGAGATACAGATGAGAAATCTGCAGAGGTTCAGGATGTCATATCCTCAAATTTAGGAAAATCTTCAAAGGAAGGAGCATCAGAACGTCTTGAATAGTTGTTGTTTGTTTGAATTTTGGGCCACACTCAGCAATACTCAAGAGTAACTCCTGGTTGTGCAATCAGGAATCACTTCTATCAATGCATGGGGTAGTATATGAGATGTGGGGATCAAACCATGTTGGCAGTGTGCTCCTCTACTTAATCTTATAAACATTACTCATAGATCACCTGTGTGAGTGCTTATTTATGCCACACCTGTGTGAGAAGTAGGCTTTTAAATCCCATCCACTTCCTAGCTAAAGGTGGCAATTATTTTCCACTCCTCAAAGAGCAACTATTTGTGAGTATATTTTCTTTTCTCTATAAATTTGGGGTGCTGGGGGCCACTTTCAGCATTGTTCAGAATACCAAGCATTTCTGGGAATCGAACAGGAATGCATGCAAGGCAAGAGCTTCAATCCCTAAACTTTGGACCCAATAATTTGGTATGCTTGTTAATTCTTTTGGCTTTATTGAGATATACTTCACCTGCAGCAATATGGTATAACTAGCATACATTCGGAAATGATTATAGCTTTAAATTTCATTAACATTTTTACCTCATAATGACAAGGGGAGAAAAGGGAAGAAAAGTTTTATGCATGACAAAAAAAACTCATAATCTATTTTCAAATAGACCGTACAGCAATGTCAACTGTAATCATCATGTACGTTTTACTTCGGTATGCACTTATCCTATTTAAAACTGGGTAATTTGCCTTGTTATTGTTGAATTGTATAATGCTTTATATAGTATGGAGACTGAATCCTTAGAGATATAAGATTTATTGATATTTTCCCCCATTCTGTATTTCATTGGACTTTTTATTTTGTTCTTTGGTTTTTATCATAGCCAGCCAATGCTCCTAGATCTGAACTCAAGAATCATTCTTGGCAGTGCACAGGAGACCAAATGGGATACCAGGAATCAAACCTAGGTTGGTCATGTAGAAGGCAAGTACCCTACCTGCAGTACAATTGCTCCACACCCAGCAGTGCTGCTCATTGTCCAGGTATACTGGCTTGCTGGTTAGGTTTCAGACTTAGTGTTGCTCTGAAGCCACACCTGATAGGGATAAAAGCATAAAGCACCAGCACCTCTTTCATGCTAGACATATGAGCTAGATGCTTGAGCTATCTCTCCAGCTCCAATACTTATTTAACATCTAACCAGAAGTTTGGATCTTTCCATCACCTTCCATCCCAGTTAACCATAAATCTGGTCTTCTCTTATGAGTAGGGGGAGACTTGTCTTGTTTTATGTGGAGTCCACCTACAAATGAGATCATATAGTATTTGGCTTTCTCAATCTCACCAAGAAATGGGCACATATTTTAAAGTCACCACTCTCACCATCTCTCTCCTCATTTCTTTCTCCATGTAGAAGCCAGCGTGACCATTTATTTAAATTTTCTGATCAGTATCTACTTATCTCAATCTGGTAAGTCAAATTCTCCCAATTGGCTTCTGAGTCCTCTGGGCTTCAGGATCCAGAGTCTGCTGCTGTGAGACCCTCCAGTCCTGTCTCCATCCTGCTGGGCACTGCCTCCTTTTCAGAGCCTTGGTGCTGGCTGTTCCTTGGCCTAAACTTTCACCCTCCTAGTGATCCAGAAGACTCATTAGCTCACCTTCTTTTCTCCAATATTCCTGACTAGGGAAACCAACTCTGACACTTATTCCTTTTTGTTTGTTTGCTTATTTGAGAGCCAGAGCTCAAGGGTTACTCCCACCACTGTGTTTGGAAGTTTCTCAAGGCAATGTTCAGTCTGCTGCTAAGCTTTCACTCTAGTCCTGACCCATCTATGCCAATTCTCTTGAAGAACTTTCCTTTCTTCATTTCTCTCCATAGCACCACTCTCATGTGGCAATTCTCCCTATTATTACTTAGTTACTTGTATTAATCTAACTCTCCCCCACTAGCCTTCTAGTCTGGGCAGGGATACTCACTGCTATAAACCCAGAAAAGTGTCCAGCAGACAAAGTCAATCGAAGACACATTGGGAAGAGTCCCAAAAGTCACCTTGTCATGACTAGCTAAAAATAACACAGTAATAAAGATATCTCCCTCATAGGATGGAGTCAAGTAAGCTTTTCTTGGTTTCATTTTGGTTCTTGGGCCAGTTTAATTGCTCTTTTACCATCTTGGCTACATGTATTGCCTGCAAAGGCCTGTAAAGAGATTTCAAAATAATTTCCAACCATGCTCATCTCTTTTATTAAACTGTTGTTTGCTTGTTCTGGTAAACGAAAGTTAAAGTCTTTACAATACTGAAATAGGGTTGCCTCCTACATTTCCTATGAAAAGAAGGATGAAGCAAGTTTGTGCAAGCTTTTGGAGGTGATCTAAGCCAGAGAATATCTTTAACTTAAGGGAGCAGCCATGGGGCCGGAAAGATAACATGGAGGTAGGGGGTTTGCCTTGCATGCAGATGGACAGTGGTTCGAATCCCCCATCCAGTCCCCGGAGCCTGCCAGAACCATGTTCTGAGTGCAGAGCCAGAAGGAACCCCTGAGTGCTGCCAGGTGTGACCCAAAACAACAACAACAACAACAACAACAACAACAACAACAAAGGAAGCAGACATGGCTATGTTCTCTGGGAGATTTTAGAATCTAGTGGGCATTGAGCAGGAATTCTCCAAGGAGGTGATAAAGAATTGGAGAAGGAAGAGCTAGTGTAATTGGTGATAAGATAGGATAAAGGAGCTACATTTAGGGGGGCCTGAGTGATAACACAGCAGGTAGGATTTGTGCTTTGCACACAGTTGACCTGGGTTCTATCTTCAGCCTCTCATATGGTCCCTGAGCCTGCCAGGAGTAATTTCTGAGTGCTACTGGGTATGTCTACACAAACACACCAAAAAAGAGGAGCTGCATTTAGTTTTGCTGCATGAAGAATAGCAAGCCTGGAGATGTTTCCTGGGTCTAGTCAATTGACCTAGCATAGTAATGCCCAAATAGATTCTTTTGTGCTTAGGGCTAGAGCTAATACAGCAGGGTAAGGCTATATTATACAAGGCTGACCTAAGTTTAATCCTCAGCTCTGCATATGGACCCCTGAGCATCACCAGAAGTTGTCCCTGAGCACAGAGCAAGAAATAAACCCTGGGCACAGCTAGGTGTGACTTCCCCAACAACAACAAAAAACACTACTCCAGGACACTCACCTAGCAAGTCTGAGGGCTGCAGCCAGAGGCCACGACTGTGAGGTCAAACCTCCCTTGTTTGATCATTACAAAAACTCCTGTTCCAAGATTAGCTGAACTTGGGGGACATTTGCAAGCAGTTACAAAGAATCGTTCCTGCTGCAGCAGCATCTTTCCTTTTGTTCTATTTTTTTTTCTTTGTTCAAACAAAATGTACAAAATGTTCTCGGGCTCAATTCTTCTAACCACCCCAGTGTTACAAAACCGTGCAAAGAAGTACAGACACTTTTATCAAAATTGGCTTTTAAAGAGTACAATGTACTTTTAAAACTCATCATTTTAGAAATTGCTTCCAACATGGGAGAAACGGATGCCAGATAAATGGGATCTTCTCCTAAGCCAGTCAAGAATAGCTCCCTGGAGAGATTGTTCATCTCTCTCCACTGTCTCCAGACTTCTCTCTGGGCATCCCAGGCACCAAGCAGGATCTCAATCCAGTCTGGCTCCCCCACCCTGCCTGCTGCCCTTCCTGTGTCTGTACAGTGAGATATTTTGCCTTGACAGCCTCTTTCTAAAGGGCACATGGTCCCAGGGGTGAACATTTGCCAAGCACACCGTAGCTTGCAGGTCCTCTGCTTTCTCCACCTTAAAATCCTTGCCGAGAGGAGGCTACTCTTCACCTTAGTACTAACAACCCCCAAGTGCTTGGGGTCAAGTAAAATTCCCTTCAAAACAGAGCCTCTCTGCTAGGTCCCTGCTGTCTGAACAGCCACGCCAAGTTCTGCCACTTGTGCCTTTTTCATTTTTCTGAGCTGAACACTGGTGCTGACCTTTCTTCAGCCCTGATGGCTTTTGCCTTTACCTTCTGCAGTGCCAACCAAGGAAAAGTTTATTAAAACCCCACCTCTCAGGGCCGGAGCGGTGTCACAATGATAAGTCATTTGCCTTGCACACATTTGACCTAGGATGGAACTCACTTCAATCCCCCGGAGTCCCATATGGTCCCCCAAGCCAGGAGCAATTTCTGAGCACATAGTCAGGAGTAACCCATGAGCATCATCGGGTGTAGCCAAAAATACAAAACTAAAACAAAAGCTCTCTTTTTTTTTTACACTCCACCCCCCCCACACACACACACATACACACACACACAAAGAAGAATCAGGGATAAGCAGAATCTAGAACTCCTTCAGTTCTATAATCAGAAACTCGGAAATTCTTGAGAATGATATCAGAAACGATAATATTGGAATGATAGCACAATGGGTAGGGTGCTTACCTTGCATATGGCTGACCAGGGTTCAATCCTCAGCATCACATAAGATCCCCTGAGCCTGCCAGGAGCGATTTCTGAGTGTAGAGCCAGGAGTAACCCTTGAGAGGTGCCAGGTGTGGCGGGAGGGACAGAAATTCTCAACTTGAATTTCTTCTTTTGTCCTTCACTCTAACCTTACTGTCATGTCAAAGTCATGATTCATAGACTATCACGTGTTTTGTTTTGTTTTGTTTTGTATCTATAAGAGAGTCCCTAAAATCACAGAATCTCAGGTAAAATTAGAATGTGCCTCCTTTATATTGAAAATGATATATTATTTTTTCCATTTTTTAACTGTTTTTCTTATGGTGTTGAGGATCAAAGTCAGGGTCTCTTACATGCATGGTAAGCACTTTACCACTGAGTTACATTCCTAGACACTAAAACTCTGTTACTAATTTCAACAATAAAGGGGGGAAAGCTTTTCTCAAGGCAAATTTTCTCAGGGGCAGAGTTTATCCTCCTTATTCACAGATTAAATATTTCAAATATGTTTGCTGAGTGGGTGGTTCATCCTGGATTAGGAACCAAACTAACAACCTATACTGGATTATTTTCAATCTAAACCAGTATTCTGGATACAAGTATAATGACAGTCACTTCATACTGTTTAAATTTTTTCTAGAAACCACATAGTTTTTTTAGCTCATTTCTTTCTGGTGGTGCCTGAGGAATATTCCCAGTTCTCTGCTTGGGGGCCACTCCTGCAATGCTCAAGAGAATGTGGACTAGGGATCAAACCTAGGACTCCTGCAATCAAAGCATGTCCTCAACCCTATGATTTAACTCTCCTGCCCATAGTAGCCACATCGTCAAAGTAAAAAAAAAAAAAAAAACCTTTAGTAACGCATTTTTATATCACTTTAATATTTATTTGACAAAAGAAGTTATAAAAGACCATTAAGAATTTCCAAATGAGGGGGCCGGGCGGTGGCGCTGGAGATAAGGTGCCTGCCTTGCCTGCGCTAACCTAGGACGGACCGTGGTTCGATCCCCCGGTTCCCCATATGGTCACCCGTGCCTGCCAGGAACGACTTCTGAGCGAATAGCCAGGAGTAACCCCTGTGCGTCACCGGGTGTGGCCCAAAAACCAAAAAAAAGAAGTTACAAAGGGATGAAAAGATAGGGTAGTATGCAAAGCAGACGACCTGGGTTTAATTAATGGCACTATAAGGTCCCCCAATTCCCACCAGGAGTGATCCCTGAGTACAGAACCAGGACTAAGCCCTGAATACTTCAAGGTATGGCTCAAGAATAAAATAAAACCAAAAAATATTAATACTCAGATGTATTTTTCCTTTTCGTCATACAAACCCCAGATTTCAATTACATTAATTGAGATGTAATTATAGCACATCTCAATGTAGAATCACATTTTTTTAAAATAGTAGTAAATTTTAAGTACCATTTTAGATTTACAGGAAAATCAAGTAGAAGATAGTGAGACCTTCCATAGATTCCCTTGCCTCGCATATGCAGCCTCTTCATTTTCCACAGCCATGGCCAGAGCATATGGCTTACAACTGATGGCCCGTCAGTGCTGTATCATCATATCAAAGTTCAAAGTTTGCATTAGGGCTCACAATATGTGATGACATGTATCCACCATTAGTCATGCTGAGTGGTTTCCATGTCAGTGATTCAATATCTCCAAATGATATAGGTCTCCTGGGTTTCTCTAAATGATGTCAGTGGAAGATGGGGATCAAAGGAAGTAATAACCTTGAGAAAGAGTGTACCACCTTCTTGCTCCATTTCTGTCCCTGGGGAAGTGCCTGGCAAGGGACCAGTCAGTTCTACAATGAATACTTGCCTTGAGTAGACCCAGCTTCCTACCTGACCCCCTGGGAAGCTGTCAAGCTACACCTAAAGATTCAGATGACCTTCACAGTTTGGGAACTGATCCTCACCACCCAATTTGTCAGGGACCTGTGGCCTCTGGCTGATGGAGGAATTATCCTGCAGGAAGATGGAAGCCAGTTGTGACTTCTGCTCTGTTTCCCAGGTCTGTTCTCTCTCTCTCTCTCTCTCTCTCACACACACACACACACACACACACTCTTTCTCTCTTTCACTCTCTCTTTCTCTCTCTCATACCCTCATTTCATTTTAGTCATAAATAATATCCCTCTTTTTTTTTAACACACTACACACAGGCTTTCCATTAACCTACTGAAGGCCATCTTAGTTACACCCAAGTTTTAGCAATCATTTTATTCACTTTTGGATTCACAGAAGAATTTTATTGGGAAATGGAATGACTCCAACATAGAGCACTAATGGCAATGATCAAGCATACAGCTTAAAAAGAAAACATGAGATATAAATTGTAAGAAAGCATTAAATATCAGAAATGTGATCCCAAAAAGTCTAGAAGGATGAAAGTTTGTGAGCTACTCCACTTTGATCCTAGCACCACTAGCATGTCAAGGATTAGCCTTCCAGCACCACTTAGTGAGGCCCAAACATGTCTCCAAGCAAATATCAGAAAATATTAGGTAATGTAATTTCCTTTCCTCCACTGGCACCACAGTTTATTCACCTTTACAAAACCAGTTCCAAGGAATATAAGTAGTCAATGAATAATTCTTAAAAGAAATTTTCTTGCCATTTTAGAAGCAAAATAATCTGGTACAAATTTTGTTTGTTTGTTCATTTTCTATCAGTGTTGTCTACGATTTTAGATCATTGATGTATTAGGAACCTTAAAATCTATGTCAGCAGTTACCAATCAGAGGAAACAGAGGCCTGGAGTCTCTCCATTGTACCTTGTTCCCCAGATCCTCGTGTTCACCCCCACCTTCCTCAGGCCATTGTTATTATTTTAAATACAATGATCAATAAAATAAGGATGAGATTATTTTACTCATAGGTGGAATACAAAGAAACAAAGCAAAATTACAGAAAATTCTTTGGATCCTAACCACAGGAGGGGAGAGTATGGAGGCAACAAAATATAGTGGGGACTCATAGTTTGCGCTGGAAGGAAATTGGGACCTTGAAGGTGGGTTAATGTGGTCACACACATTTGAAGAGGTGTGAACTTTACTGTTAAAACACACAGTGCTGGGCTGAAGTGATGATAACACAATGAGTAGGGCATTTGTCTTGCATGCATCAGACCCTGGTTCGATCCTCCTCATTCCGTATGATTCTCTGAGACTGCCAGGAGTAATTTTTGAGCACAGAGCTCTGATTTCCACTGGGTATGGCCCAAAAACAAACAAAAAGAAAGAAAAATCCTACAGTGTTATATTGGACAGAAGACTTAGTACAATGGGTAAGGAGCTTGCCTTGCAAGAGGCTGACCAGGATTCAATACCTAGCATCCCATATAGTCCCCTGAGTACCACCAGGAGCCCGGAGAAACTTTTGAGCATTGCCAAATGTGACCAAAATAAATGAATAATAAACACATCAATCAATAAATATAAATCACTCAGTGTTGCAAACCAACATTATGCCAATTTTTGTTGTGTTCCTTTTTTTTAGGGGTCACACCCAATAGGGCTCAAGAACTATTCCTGTCTTTGTATTTAGAAGTGACCCTTTGACATATGTACCAAAAAATCAAATTGGAATTGGCCATATGCAAGACCAACATCTTTCCCTCTCTGCTTCCTCTATAGTCCTCTACCCCCACCACCACACTTTTCTTAAGCTTGTTTGTTTTTTGAACCACACCTAGCAACACTCAGGTGTTACTCCTGGCTCTACACTCAGAGATTGCTCCTGGCAGGCTCGAGGAACCATAATGGATGCTGGGGATCAAACTTGGGTCTGTCCCAGGTGGTCTGCATGCAAGACAAATGCCTTTATCACTGTGCTATCAGTCGGGCCCTTTCTTAATCTATTTTAAACAATTGTGTAGGTCTAAGTTTTCAGCTCATTTAGTTAAATGCTTTTAGGTACAATTGCTGAATCATAATGTTCTTTTTTCACAAGGAACTATCAAAAACTCTCTTCCAAGTGGCCATGCCATTTTTCATTCTCATTGGCCATGAATTTGAACCCCTGTGTGGCTACACCATAAATTTCAGCAATTTGAGTAGGTGTGTAGGTATTTCACTGTGGCTTTAGCATGCGATTTTCTGATGTGTGTGTGTGATGCAAACAAAACACTCATTTGTTTTCTGCATATCTTCTCGCATCTTCTTTGGTGAAGTATCTGCATATTTTGACCATTTTTAAAATAAACCTGTTGATGCTCAGGTGTCACTCCTGGCTCTTCATTCATGAGTCACTCCTGGCAGTATTCCAGGGACCTTAGGGGATGCTGAAAATCAAACCCAAGTTAGCCATATGCAAGACCATCACTGTACCTGTTATTCTATCTCTCTGCTCCCAAAAATTGTTCATCTTCTTGGAACTAAGTTTCAAGAGTTATTTATAGATTTTAGGTTCCAGTCTTCAGATTTTCTTTAGGCATAAATATTCTGTGATTTGTCTTTTTTTCTGACTTGACAGTCACATTTCAAATACTCAACAGTACTCAATAGTACTCATTACTACTGTGTTGGCAGCACAGATATAGTTAAGTACCGAGTCATATATATATATATATATATATATACATACATATATATACATATATATATGCAGCCTTTTAACCTTTGACATGGAACTTCTAATTGGTGATTACAACCAGAAAGTTCAGAAGAAGCACGGATAAGAGCTTGATAGCTTTAGAATTATCAGTATTTAATTTAGCTGATGTGTGAGAGTTTTGAGATGACTCAAGGAGAAAGTACACATTTGGAGTGAAGAGGTTGGGAGTTGACTTCCAAATAGCCTGCCTAACAGACATCTCTACTTGGGATGCTGGAGAATATTCTCAAACACAGAATATCCTTGACTCATTGTTTCCCCCACCCCCATCTTCTTATTCATGTCTCCCTTTGTACAGGCTATCAATCTAGAAGTCATCTGAAACGCCTCCTCAGCTTCCAAAGCTTCTCTGTGGCCAACTCCTCCTGCTGATTCTATATCCTAAATTGCTCTTGCATCTGTCCCCTCCTGACATCCTCGTTTTATCATCTATCACCTGGATCACTGCCATTATTCTCTAACTGGCCTCCCTGTCTCCAGTCAGGCCTCCCTCCAATACATCTGCACTCTGAGATCACTGTATCTTTTCAAAGTAAATCTGATCATGTCAGTCCTGACTGGAAATCCTTCAATGACTTCCCTTTACATTCACACGAAAGTCTAGCCCCCACATGCATTCTAGGCTCTCATGTTTACCTCCCCAGTCCTGTGCACCCTTTACCCCAAGTTCCAACCACACCAAGCCCCTATTCATTCCCCAAATGTCTCCTTCGCCCTCCTTTCTACTCACTCTCATATTTTTGCTTTCTTGTACTCTGCCTTCTGTGCTTGATTCTTTCCCCAGTTTGCTAGTTTCCAAGGTGATTCAAACTAGCTGAGGTCATAAAGGTTGAATCTCCATCATGGAATTAGAACTCTCCAAAGAAGGGAGGGGCAGCACATTTTGTCGCTGTGTTGGCAGAGACACAGTAAGGGGGACATGAACACTTCTGGAAATGATGGGGTGGGGCTGAGATGGGGTGAAAAGAGAGGGCCATGGATAGGGCACTTGCCTTGCTGTGGCTGACCCAGAGTTGAATCCTGGCACAGCACAGGGTCTCAAACACAGAGCCTGAGCACAGAGCCAAGAAGAAATTCTGACCACTTTCACATATGCCTCCTCACAAGGAAAAAATAAACATGGATGGATGTGAAGTCTCCACAGACACTGAATCTGCCAGCATCTCATCTTGGACTTTCTGACCTCCAGATCTTGAGAACTAAATGATGTTTAAGGCATCCAATATAGGTTATCTTGCTATTGCAGCCATGGGTAACTTAATGTTCTCTTTCTCCCTCTCCCTCCCTCTATCCCTCTCTCTCTTTCCCTCTTTCTATCTCTCTTTCATCCTCCCTTCCTGCCCCAGCCTCTTCTCTTCTCCCACATCACCATGTCCTTGCTTGCCCAGATATTGTTATAAATGCCACCTACGCATCTTTCTCAACGCAGAGCTGATAAACTCCCTGAAATCCAGGACCACAGCCATCATCTCTATTCCGATCACCTCACACAGGATTGGCAGAAGGCATTTGATTAATTTCATGGACCTTAGTAGAAGTACTGAGCCACTATTTGGGAAAGATCAGACAGGACCATTTCATAACACTACCCAGGGAAATTTCCCAGTTACATTGGGTAACATTGGGTGAGAGGAAGCAGTAGCTCTGGATGGGTGGGAGGATTATAACATTTGATGCTCAGTAGAGAATGGTTGGTATTTTTAAAGTTTTTATTATTGGCAATGATCAAATAGAAAGATTGTAGTTAAGGTGCCGGAG
>PVKC010004306.1:0-36075 GCA_004027635.1 Crocidura indochinensis | reverse complement strand
TTTTGGGTCCCACCCGGCAGTGCTCAGGGGTTATTCCTGGCTCCATGCTCAGAAATTGCTCCTGGCAGGCACAGGGGACCATATGGGGCACCGGGATTCAAACCGATGACCTTTTGCATGAAAGGCAAACGCCTTACCTCCATGCTATCTCCCGGGCCCCTATTCTTGGGATTTTTAAGAACGTTTGACTAAATTTGAAAAGTTATTTATTAAACAACTAAACTGATATAGAAAAATGCATGTCTTTAAAACTCATCTCTCTGCAAGGTGATATGACTGTTCTGTTTCTCCCAATGAGAAATCATGCCAATAGAGGTAAATAAATGACCTGTCTTCACTCACTTGGAAGTGACAGAAGTTTAATTAGTCACCAAGATTGTATTAATGAAAGCCAAGAGTCTCCTAATCCCTCTGACTGTCTCTCAAACTCTTGACAATGTTGGCATTTGTGGGATATGTTTCTTAATGTAGAAAACTCTGGAAATTATTGAGTGGTTTTCTGTCTTTTGTCTCAGAATAAATATCAAGATTGTAGGTGCTTCATTTCATCCTTTCTTGGGAGTCTTTCTATCTTCTCCCCTTCCCTACTACACATATATAGATTTTGCAATATGTACATACTGATTATTTTCTAAATTTCTCTCAAAGCCAGATTTACCTTTGCTGGAGGCTTTCTTTAAATGTTTTTGTCACTTGGCCAAGTCCTCAATCTATAGATACAAACTGAACTCTCAGTTTCTCTCTGAACCTTTTCTCACACTGCAGAATTGCATTTTACTTAGGCTCTGTAGTGAAAGGATATTTAAAAATAACAGAGTAAAAAATTAAGCTGCCAATTTTCTTAATTGCCTACAATCAGTGGTAACACAACTTGGTACAATACAACTTTATATAACAACTTATACACATATGCAATTATAAAAACTTTGCAGCTCCCTGGAAAGGTTTTTTTTTTATCTAAAGCAAATTTATAAATAGGTGATCAAACATCAAAAACAAAAGTGTCTTAATATTATCAAACACTTTAAGGTGAATAAATGAGTTGGAAAACCCTACTGAATTGATGTTCAAATCCAGGATGTATCATTTATTAGTTTAGAATTTTCTCAAATTTTTTGCAAATTATTTTATTCATTTAATGATAATTGACTTTAAACAACACAGAAGTTAATCACTTTGTATAAGAAGTGAGTGCTGAAAAGAGATAAAGTGAGATGCACAATGCCCATTCAATAATAATATTGCAAACCACAGTGTCTGAAAAGGAAAAAAAGAGGGAACAAAAGAGAGAGTAGGGGTAAGAAAGAAAGAGAAAAGACAAATATTTGCCCAGAGGTAGGAAGGTGGAAGAGTAGGAGAGAAACTGGAAACATGAACTGGCAAAGAGTTTATACATTGTATGACTGAAACTCAATCATGTACAACTTTTAACTATAGAAAAAAAAACCCAGTTGTATTAGGAGGAGCAACCTGGCAACCCTGGTGTTTAAATAAAGAGATAAATACTCTCAGGATTAACCTAAAGTGCAGTGGGTTAGGGTCCCTACCATGGAGTACGGGTCATTTTACAATAAGTATATTATTGTAATTGATGTAGATCATTTTCTTTTTTGATAATAGGATTAATAAAGTCAAGCTCTATTATCATATCTATGCAGAAATATATAAAGATATATATATTTAGATATATAACTTAGTACTATTTAGCTATACCATATTTGAAATATTTAAGTCTTCTGTCTCCAAAATGTATGTGTTTTTTATCAGAGAAATTTCTGTCTTCATTTGGAGAAAATTGCTATTTTTTCCTCTATTCAGAACAGACAAATGAATCATTCAGGTTTCTGTTAGAATTCTGAGTCCCCAGGATTCCATGGTCTGAGCATACTAAGATTGTCTCCAGTTCCAAATCATGAATCTCTGGTGTGGAAAAACCACTCATTTTTCCATGAAGCGGCATAATTTCACTGTGAAGTTTATAAAAAATAGAAACAATTTCAGTGAACTGAGTTGGTTGTGTGGGAAAAGAAAAACACAGTATGGGTTGGTCTTACACTTTGAGAGGAATGTGTTCTTCTAGATACTGTAGCAATGGCTGACTAAGTTTTAAAGAAGTAGTTTCTACTTGTCCAGAGAGATAGATAGTACAAGTGCTAAGGTGCTTACCTAAAAATAGCTACCTGGGTTTGCAACCTGGTGTGCTCAGGATCCTTTGAGCATGAGGATCAACAAGTGTGAGCCTGAGCACAAAGCAAAGAAAAAGCCCTGAGCAAGTATAAACTCGCCCTACCCCAGCAAAACAAAAATTCGAAATGCACCTAACATAGCACCTTAAGGAGAACCAGTGTTTGCTTTTTCCATCTCTATGGTATATTAGCAGCTGGATAAGGTCACTGGACACAGCTGACCTTTTAGATTTTGTGTTGAGTCTTAGATTCCCTGCTTGGATGCTCAGAGATTCATCAAATTACACCCCGCTGGGTCTGTTTTCCCAGTGATCTTTCACCTGCATCTGGGCAGTGCTTCACCTGGAGACTTGCTTTTCAAATATCCATCAAATCTTCCAATCTTAGATGCTGGCCCTTTGTGCATGGATATTAGCACTCAGCAAATGCCTGGTTCATAAATAGACCTCTAGTAACGTAGGAAACCCATAGAGACGCATGGTAACCAGTGTGTCACTGATTCGTTCTAACTTGATAGGCAACCAAACGCTGCAAAGTCAATCATGGATGGTTAGAGAGGAGAATAAATGGAATTTGTGTTCCTCTGTACATAGGATAAGCTGCTAAATACTATTTATTTATTTATTTATTTTGTGTTTTTGGCCATACTCGGTGATGCTCAGGGGATTGCTTCTGGCTTTGAGCTCAGAAACCACTCATGCAGGCTCGGGGGACCATAAGAGATGCCAAGAATTGAACCGGGTTCATTCTGGGTTGGCCACATGCAAGGCAAAAGCCCTATAGCTGTGCTATATCTCTGACCCAAGCTGCTAAATCTTGTTTGGACTCTTTTCCCCTACAAAGTGCATTTTCAGTTTCATGGCACCCAATCTTGAGTACTAGTGTGCATGCTGTATTGTATAAATACATGTTTCTATGTCAATCTTTCTCTCTCTATATACTTTATTCTAGCTTCTTGTTACATATAACAGTTTGTCTACTTGTAAGAGCACATTGGAATTATTTTTATCATATTTACCACAATTTTTCAGATAGTAAATAATTTACCATGATAATAATCATGATACTGTTGACTCGATTTTTATAGTTTTAATAAAATTTCTTTCTCCATTAGTGGCAACCTCCCTAAACACTATTTATGTAGTAATAACTTGCTCAAATTTATATTATCACTGCTTGAAACCATAAGAAAAAATTCAAACCTTATTTAATAGATAGATGCATTATTTAATAACTTTTAAAATAAAGTTGAAACATATTTAGCATACATATAACATGCCTACACAGGATGAGAAAATGCTGTGATATTTTTGTTTTTGTTGGGAGGATTGCTCAAGGAACAATGTGGTGTGTAAATTTAGCCTGATATTCAAACATGTTTTCCACATCTTGAAAACCATGTACCTATGAGGAACATTCTGCTGTTCTAGAAGAATGTCACTCTTCTTTAAATGAAACAAAAAGAAGGCCAGAGAGACAGTGCATGGCGCACCTTGCATACAAATGACCTCAGCTTAAATCCTCAGCTCTCCATATGGTCCTAGCACCATCAGGAATAAATCCTGAACACAGAATTAAGCACTGAATCAAGAGTAAGTCCTAAACAATTACTATGCATAGCTACAAAATCAATATAATTAAATGAATAAATAGTATGAAACAATAACCCTAAAAGTAATATGTCACAGTAAGTTCAGTTCTCTGCTTAAAACTTGCATTTAAACTTAGATAAAGGGGCTTTTTCAGGCCTTCTGGAACCCTGATCTGCCTTCAGTCAGTTTTCCTCGATGCTTTGCCCTTTCCTGTCTGCTCCAGCTACTTAAGAATCTTCCTTGGGGCCCGGGAGATAGCATGGAGGTAAGGCGTTTGCCTTTCATGCAAAAGGTCATCGGTTCGAATCCCAGTGCCCCATATGGTCCCCCGTGCCTGCCAGGAGCAATTTCTGAGCGTGGAGCCAGGAGTAACCCCTGAGCACTGCCGGGTGTGACCCCCCCCCCAAAAAAAAAGAATCATCCTTTGCCTTGCATGCAGAAGAACAGTGGTTCAAATTCTGGAATCCATATGGTCCCTGAGCCTTCCAGGAGCGATTTCTGAGCATCCAGGAATAACCCCTGAGCGCTGCCCGGTGTGACCCAAAAACCAAAACAAAAGAAAAAAAAAAAAAAGATCTTTCTTTCTGGGCTGAAGTACAGCACTTCTGTCTCCAGGTCTCTGCCACAGTTTTTCTCATATTGAAGATTATTTGTCCTTCAGCTCTAATGTCTAATTTTCTGACTATGAATTCTAACCTTGGAGCCACAATAATTCTCCTGTTCAGTCCCAAGGTCTCTCAGCAAACATTGCTCTCCAGGCTCTGCCCCTGGTGCTGCTACTGCAGGCAGCATCTCACCTGCTATTTACTCCTCATCCATTTATTGACTTGCATGTCTAGGTAACAAGCACTACAATGCCTAGGGCCTGGATGGCGTTAAGTGTGGCTTGAGTGAATAAATCCTTTTCTTAGAGTTGAAACAAAACACTCAAAAAGACAATCTTCTCATGATAAGGAAAAAAACGCTTTTTCAGACGTTGTTATATTTATGTTTCTACCTGGCTCAGTTAAAAATAGTAAGTCTCCAAAGAACATTGGGGTTGAAAACTATCTTTTCTAGAACACACTTAACAGTAGTTAAAGTTTATTTACTTAACAAAACTACTTACTGTTACCTACTGATATGGGAAATAAAAGTTCCCGGGGCCCGGGAGATAGCATGGAGGTAAGGCGTTTGCCTTTCATGCAACAGGTCATCGGTTCAAATCCCGGTGCCCCATATGGTCCCCCGTGCCTGCCAGGAGCAATTTCTGAGCATGGAGCCAGGAGTAACCCCTGGCACTGCCGGGTGTGACCCAAAAACCAAAAAAAAAAAAAAAGTTCCCAGCAAAATCTCAGGAAAGCATCTTCATGTTTACTTGGTTGCTTCCCCAAATGCAATCAATATTTATCTCTTTGGCCTTAGATTTCATTTTGTATATCTGAACTAGATTTACAAATGTGTCCCTTGCATCTTCCTAAATTAACTTCTTCCCAGATTTTTACTCCAGTTCATAGTTATGGGGGCTTAAGAGATAAGAGATATTACAGCTGGAAAAGAGATGGCCTTGCACATGGCCAATCTGTGCTCTATATGTGGCATTCAATATTATCTTCTGAACCACTTCAGAATTGATCCCTGAACAAAGAACAAGAAGTAGCCCCTGAGCATTACCAGCTGTGGCCCCAACATTAAAACAAAAAATAAAATGTGCAGATTAGAGCTAATAAAGACCTTCCCCAAAAGAGATCCCAAGAACTTGACTTTCACTTGTTCCTGCAGACTCAGGAACCTGCATTCCATACTTTCATCAAAACCATGGGCATTCATTCACATACCCTGTTCTTCCTGTGATATAAGCTAAGAGTTTTTCCTTGAAGTCAGCTCTTTGACAGATTTTTATTGAGTCACTAAAGCCATCCAGTGTAAGTTACCTATGTTGACTGGGGAAAAGACATGAATTTCTGAAAATAATTGTGCAAAGTATGAGAAGGCTAGGAATGGTAACTCAGAAAGAAGGGACGGAACTGAGATTTTAGCCCAGTATGAAAGCGTGAGTTATGTGTGGAGAGGCAGCTGGAGTTGGGGCATGCACGTCATTGGATTTTTGCTCTCATAGTAAAAATAGAAAGTCAGCAAAAATGTTGAAGCAATATGACAATAGAAATCCAATAACATATGTTTAAAAAGAACATTGATGTGTCTACCAAGAGAGCATCTAAGGGGTGAGGAGTTAAAGCTTGGAAAACTAGAAGTTATAGAGGTAAAAACCACAACTTCATTTCTGAAAACTAGTTATGAAATTCTGTTTCCCAATCTATGTTCTTGCATCTCAACTGAAAAACATTCTGGTTGAAATACAGAGTTTATTTATGAAATAATCTTATTGCCTCCACTTGTTTTATTATAACTATATACCTGTAAAAATCTCTGATTTAAGGAGCAATCTTTGCACTCCTTTGGATTAATTAAGCATTTATATTAACTTGGCTTTTAGGTTGCTTACTTTATTACTCACATATCTCTAATTCATATGTCATTTTAACATCTGAAATAAATTTTGAAACTTAAATCAAATTACAGTTGGTACAATTAAAGGTATATGTTTCAGAGTAAAATATTACCATAAGTATGTATTCTCATTAATATTGGGAGTACAAAGATCTCAAACTAATAAAATTAAGAAGCATTGAGGTAGAATATAAAAAGGGCATTTTTCTTGTGCTTAGTAGCTGTTTGATGAAGAAGAACTCATATACATTTAGACAAAAACACTTAGATGACTAAAAACTTGCTTGATTAGTCACAAAAAAGTCACCTTGGAAGAGACTTCCTTCAATTATATCAAGTGGGTCCATTTTAAACCTTGAATTCTTATTATAACCCAATTAAAATATTAATTCTATAAAGGAGGCAGATTGAGATTCTGAGTTCATCATATGTTTTATTTCAGGAAAGTACAAGGTAGAAGTACAAATCAATTTTCAAGGACTCAAGTCCTGTGGCTAAAAGAACATTTTAAAAAATGCTTTCTGAGTTTTCTGACCTGATCTTTTCAGAAAGTTTTTAATACCTTGAGTTTCTCTGTTTTTCTTTCTTTGAGCCCTGCAGTTAGGCAAGAGGCAACTAAAGTTCTTTTTTAATCCAGTAAACCCTTAACCATGGGCCAAAATAAGGCTTCACTAAGATGCCAAAACTCACAACCATATTCTTGTACAGTTCAGAGGTCAGACAAAATATTATATGTTGAATGTTCAACATGTTTATAAACACTATTCTATTCCATTTCTTTTTCTTCTTGGGCCACAACCGGTGACGCTCAGGGGTTACTCCTAGCTATGCGCCTCATAAATCGCTCCTGAATAGAGCCAAAGTCCACCCTAAATCAGCTGCATACAAGGCAAATGCCCTAATGCTGTGCTATTGCTCCAGCCCCTATTTTATTACTTTTGATGCTCATTATTCCATTCCAGAAAATTCAATGTAATGTATTACATTGGACACCTTTTTTTGTGCCAGGTTTTACTTTTTCAGTCTTGTAAGCTAATTTTTCTCTTGGGACAACCCATTCTCTTCTTGAACATTGTTTTGGGCCAATACTATTTGTTTTCTCTCTGGTGAGTATAAAGGATATTAAGGAATCAGACTCATACTCAGAATACTGGGAATCTTAATATTTTTATTTGAACCTTGTATTACCATTTTACTTGAACAATCTATTTGGTGTTAACTTCTTTATAACCTGAATTACACAAGAAGAGGTTAAGTTTTTTTTATACAGGCTAGTCTAACTTACAGTGTCATAAATACAGTAGAATTGTATTACTCATTTAATAGTACAAAGGGGACACGTCTGGTGCTAGCAGATTATTTCTTCAGCACAAAGTTATCAAAAGATCTGGAACAAAATCTGGCCCTGGGTCTAACTCATACTTCATGTGTTCTTGTCATTTTCATCATCAGGAAAGAAACAGGGATAGCTTAGCAAAATGTTCCTTTTGAAAGCAAAATCTAGAAAAAATAAACACTTTACCTTATATTCCATTGGCCGAAATACAAAGTGTCTGACCCTATATAAATATAAAATATTTTAGGAAATGCAGTACTGGGACAGATAGACCTGGGTCCTCCTAAAAAAGTCATTATTAGAAATGTTTTTTATTGTCATTTGACTAGATTTTGAGAAATAATTCGAAATTTAATCTAAACATTTACTCATAAGAAAATAAAAAGTATTCAGAGAACATTTTTTATACAAATAGCATATTACTAAACATTGGATCTGGAGGTAGTGGCCATAAACTCAAGAGTTCACAACATCATTCTATATCTTTGTTCTAAATGCTCTGGTCATCAGAGATGAGAAGACAGAGGTGTCTAGGGATTTCTGCAATTATAGAAGTAATGTCATTCTGTAGGTGATTTCAAATGTGGTCCTCAAGTTTGAATTTGAAAATTTATCCCCATTCCTGATTTGCATTAAAATTTACCTCTGACAGAACACTTCACTCATCTAATCTCTGCAACTACTCTGTAATTGTTCTTCACATTCAAGTCTCTCTCTCCCCTCTACATTTAATCACATGTCTTTACACACATATCCAGTCACTGCTGCCTTTGACCTCCCAGAATGTCATTCTTAAACATACCATTATGCCTATGCTTCTTTTTCTGGTTTTGTAATTGTTCTGAGTGGTTTATATGGGAGAAACTCAAATTGGGTAATGTTTTTCACTTAGCAGATATCAGAAACTCACTAAAACATTGGGCTAAAAATGCTGATATTTAAAAATTAAGAATACACTTGGAGCATGAGAGATAGCACAGCAGTAGGGAGTTTGCCTTGCATGCCGAGGACCCAGGATAAACCTGGGTTCAATTCCCTCCAACCCATATGCCACCCCCCCACTGCAACCCAGGAGTAATTTCTGGGTGTAGAGCCAGGAGTAATTCCTTAGCACTACAGGGTGTAGCCCCCAAAACAAACAAACCACCAAAATAAGACTACACATAAAATATTTCAAAAAAGTTCAAAATAATATCTAAATGTTAGATGTTTTGTTCATAACCTTCTAATAACTTCTCAAGACTTATTTTACCTCCTAACTAAATGGATTATTTTGACCTTTTATGCATGTAATAATAAATAGAATATTCAAGAAGACAAGGTTGGTGAGTCATGATTACTACTAAAGAAGAAAAATGCGGGGCCAGAGCGGTGGCCCAGACATAGGGCGTTTGTCTTGCATGCAGCTGACCTAGGAACGACCACAGTTCGATTTTTCAGTGTCCCATATGGTCCCCCATGCCAGGAGGTATTTCTGAGCAGATAGCAAGCAGTAACCCCTGAGCGTCACACTGTATAGCCCAAAAGGCTAAAAAAAGTGGGGGTTGGGGAATGCATGAGGTTAATTGAGAAATAATTTTAGTTTTAATTATGCAAATAAAACTTGATCGTAAATTTGGGAAAAATTAGGGCACTTCATATTGAAATGATCAGTCTATAGATATTACTAAGTTTAATATTTTATGAAAGAATGATGCTAAGGTCAAAGGGAAGATAAAATCTTAGTGAATAACATAGCAACGATGTTAATTGACAGAGTAGTTTTTGTACTTTGAAAGCTATGCTCATTTTAAACATTTACTAGATTGTTTTACATTATTTTTAGAAAAAATGCATCACCTTTAATATAATTTTAATTTTAATTTTTTATGCAGCTTTTGCAAATTTAAGAGCACAAACTATTCTTTTTTTAAATGATTATGTATACATTTTTGATTTTCATATATTCATTCCCAAATAAACAAATCTCAAAGTTCAGGTCTTTGCTGATTTGTGAAAGTTTGCAACTAGCTACAATTGGAATTTTTACATCATAAGTGCAATGAACTTGTTCTGAGTTTATATTTCTTTAATTTATTCACATTAGGAAAACGTTAATTCTCTGAATAATTCCTCAGGACCTCCTGAATACTCAAATCATTATACCAAGGCATATCTGGTATAATGGTGATTTATAGTGGGTGATTTCAGTATGTGGGAACATCTCAGCTTTCCTTGTTCTATTTTTCTTATGTATTCTAGTTGAAAAAGTCAATTTGAACTTATTTTTGTAGATAAAAAGTTCTCTTAATAAGAAAATATAAAAGTCACATCTATTATCCATATTTAAGATCAGATATAACAGAGAAATGTATTCTCTAATAAATAAAATAAAATTACATATGTGTAATTCAAATCTGTTAAAAATTCATTTGTGGTTAGTTGGGGGAAATAATAACTGAATTATCTCATCAATAATTTAAAGAAAACACTCAACATACTTTCTAGAAATTGAAAAATAAAGTTACTAGTACAGATTTTTTTACTTTAAAAATCCTAAATTAAATTCAGCATAAAATCTGGCAAACAAATATATAAAAGAAAATATTGATAGGTGATGTATACAAGTTTAAATATGATAGCTAGTAATTAATTCTGCTTGGGAGATTGAGAAGGCCTCTGAAATAATATGTCTTTTGATTTCAGCTTTAAACTTGAGAAAAATATCAATCATGGAAGATTAAAGAAACAAAATTACAGGGGAAAGGAATAAAAAAGGAGAGGAGATAGTGTTAAATAAAAACCCAGGCTCATTCATACAGGGACCACATAGCAACCACAAGATCCTTAGATGTGTCTAAAGACAGAAGAAAAGGCTCTTTAATAAGGAGCACAAAGACTCAAGAGATCCAAGTTGAAGAATAGGATTAGCAGGTATTATGATTGGACAGTTGATTGGGGACTTTTTTTCTTTACATTCAGTGATACTATATAGGCACCACTAAAGATGCAAGCTTTCAAGGTTTAGTTGTCTATGATGACAGATCCAGGAGGAAGGGAGAACTATCACCAGATTTTGAATGACACTAGAAAAATGGAAAATTTGATGAGTTCTAAATTTGTGAAAGTAGAATAATCAGTACCAAATCAAAGTTACTTAACAAACAGAGCTTTTTGAATGGAGAGGAAAGACTGTCTGAATCTCTCCTAGAAATTACCAAGTTTGCATATTTATCAGTGACCTTCAGTTGCAAAAGAGTAGAAGAATTGAACTAAAGAACAGGACAAGAACCAGAACCCAGAACATGCTAGAATTTTTTGTGGGAGGCATTTCTTTATTCAATCATATATCATCACTTTTTATCAATATTCCTTTCACTGAATGTCAAAAAAGATTTTTCTTAGTCATCAAATAATGCCAGTCAGGTATTCAAGAACAATGGACACTTACTATCAAATTTTTTTGAAAGTTTTCTCTGCTGGAAGTTTTCATATGGAATCTTGGCTTGAGCATGGCAAATATATAAGGTTGAAAAACTAAATCAAGAATTTGCAAACTTATTTTATAGGAAGTACTCAGCAGTTAGGTGAATTTCCCCTTTCTGGTCACTAAAATATCCCAGGACTCTTATACATTCCAAGGACTTCCTTTCCCTAATCACCTGTGAGGTAGGGTTTCTAGTAAGCATGATGTCATGCCAGTTTTCTGTTGGGTAAATAAACATAAATAACATTTCTGTAAAGTTCTCTGGCTCTAGAATAGAAGGGAGATTAAGGTGGGAGAGTAAGATAGTTGCTTTGCTTGTTGGCAATCTATGTTCACTCCCAGAAGCATTTATGGTCTTTGACTTGATGACTGCCAGAACTTATCCCTAAATTCAGAACTAGCTAGGATTAAACCCTGAGCGCACAACCAGGTATGACCTAACCCACCTTTTAGATGATAGATAGATAGATAGATAGATAGATAGATAGATAGATAGATAGATAGATAGATAGATAGATAGATAGATAGTTAAATGAACACAGATGAAAAGATGGATAGATAGAATAAATGGATGAACAGCCAGAAAAGTTTGCTTAATTAGTTATAATCAATGAGTATCATTCTCAGATATAACATTCCAGTCCAGTATTGGCTATCAAACCAATTTGCTAAGTATCTCCAATTAACAAGAATAGATTCTCAAAGAACACTTTTTGGACAAGATTAAAAACAAAAACATTAAATGAGTGTTTCTGGATCCAGAAACATTGGAAAGGGGTAAAAAGCAAGTGTAAACACACTTGGTTTCCAAGAATATCAGTTAAATTTGCTGAGGATGGTCATAAACTTCAGAGAAGTGAGAAAGGGATTTACAGAAAAATGATTGAACGTGAAAGGTTCATGTATCATCCTTGTAATCATCCTTGTAAATTCAATCCCATGCAATTACTTAAGTTCTCTTCCATTTTTGTTACCAATCCCATATAAATTTCTTTTTTCACTGAAGTTCTAGAAATCAATTATGTGATTGTAAGATTATCTAAATAATTGTATTAGATCCTTTTGCCCAGGCCTTCCTGCATCACCCTTTCCCTGCCTCTCTGAGGTGATCACTTCTATGAGAGATGACTAACCTGTACAGTATCTGACTTAACACTTTCCATGAAGTATCAAATAAGAAAAAACATACCAGGGCCAGAGAGATAGTATGGACGTAGAGCGTTTGTCTTGCATGCAGAAAAACAGCGATTCGAATCCCGGCATCCCATCTGGTCCCCCAAGCCTGCCAGGAGTGATTTCTGAGCATAGAGCCAGGAGTAACCCCTGAGCACTGTCGGGTGTGACCCCCCTCAAAAAATTCCTTCTGCAGATAATAAAAAAGAAATCTAAAGATGACTGTAACCAATGAATGATTTTAGAATTATAAGATCGGATAGAGATTTCATTAGAAAGTAGGAGAAATGCTTGAGGTTTTAGACAAAATACCTATAAATACAAGTAAATTTATTTTCAGAGAAGAGCAAATCTTTTGTTTAACTTATGAACTTATGAAAAAGGATGAATATAATTATTACAAAAAATAATTCAGACAATAATGCTGAGTCTTAACTTTGACATAGAGGGGCTAGAGAGATAGTACAATGGGTAAGTGCTTATTTTGCACATACTGAATCTGGATTTGATCCCTAGTACACCATATGAACACCAAGCAGAGCCGAGAGAGATTCCTGAGTGCAGAGCCAGAAAAATCCCTGATCATCAGGGAGTATGGTCCCCATAATAATAAAAGTAATAATAATAAATTTAACATACATCTATCAATCTTATAGCTAAAATCTACAAAGATCTGATAATATTGTCAAATAAAGATTCTGTAAATTTAGAAAAAAAATTAGACTGGGCATATTAATTGTACTACAAGAGTAAATGCTGTGAATTCCCATTTGAAAGTCACTGATCTAAGTTACTGGATTCAAATAAAAGGAGTGACATTGAAACTAAGTTAACAGTTGAAAAATTCACTGAACGTATTAGCGATAACACTATATCCTCTTTAAGTCAGAATAAGTATCACCAGGTTTCTAATACATAGAAGCATAACATAGACATCAGGGGAATTAAAAAATTTTATATCAATATTGGAACATCATAAAACCTTTGAAATATTCACACTTGATCCATACAACACATTTCACAGGGATTTCTAAGTATCTCGTCTGGCTTTAGCCAATGCTTGTCACACAACTCCTAGCATATGAGATTATTTTTATTGCAGTGGCATCTCTTTTCATAGTTGAAAGAATTCTTTATGATCCCTCTGGTGCTGCTGAGAAATCTCTAAGGCAGCTTGAGATGCAGAAGATTGCATGGAAAATATTGGGAGAAGGCAAAAAGTATCCAAAGTTGTAAGGATATTTGAACACTTGATTAAATAGGATCATACATTTGTGAGAAAATACACGCTACCAATTAATCAATGAGTCAATAAAGGTTTTAAAGTGACTTAGGTAGAGGCATGATGTAAAAACCTTCATTCCTTTAGTGGAGAGATATTTAGTTAGCTCCCTTGCAAAATCAAGGGCATAATAAAACCTAAAAGCAGCATAAGACATTTTTCAGAAACCACAAACGCTTTGCCTTCTAGAAAGATGACTAAGAAGTCAAAGAAAACTAATTTTACAGACTATTAGGAGAGTACAAATAACCCCAGAAACCTTGTTATTTGGGAATGAGAAGGATATTGGAACACACCCAGCTGTATCCAGGGCTAACTCCAGGCCCTGTGCTCTGGTATCTCCAGGAGCACTGGAGATTTGAATACTGTGCCAGGAACTAAACCAGGTTCAACTGCATGCAGGGAAAGCACATTATGGCCTGAACTCTATCTCTTAAAAGGTCATTTTAAGAGAGAAAACGAAATTCTAATTTGGCAGAAGTAAATAATTAATACCAAGGCCCCCTTTTTTTTTATAAATAAACCACTAAAATGTAGATAGTCAAGCCTTAGATTTTATATAATATATAGCTTATATATATATATATATATATATATATATAGTTTCTAAAACTTTTCATATCTTTTTTCATATTTATTTTTGTCACTCATTTTACTTTAGGAGAAAACAATTTTTTCTTAACATTACTACTAACGTTACTTTCTTTACCACTGTTTCCTTAGGAGATGCATGTTTGCATACATTTATTATAATGAAGGTTTAAAAAATTCTTTTTCAGAAAATCAGCTACAAGCTGGATAATTATGAGCTGCAAGTCATATAAGAATATTTTAAGCAGGTTTTCTGAGCACACTTCACAGATTTTTTATAGCCTTATACTCTCTTATATAAAAAAACACAATTTGTGAAAAAAAAATCAATAGATTCCTTAAGTACCATAAAACCAAGATACAAAGTACATATTTGAAATATTGGCTATAACCCAGGACGGACCTCGGTTCAATCCCCAGCATCCCCAGTGTCCCATATGGTCTGCCAAGCCAGGAGCAATTTCTGAGTTCATAGCCAAGAGTAACTTCTGAGAGTTATCAGGTGTGGCAAAAAAAAATTAAAAAAAAAAGGAAGAAGAAATATTGGCTGGATTTCTAGAAAAATATCTTTAAAAGCATCTTTAAATTTTCTTTGTATTTACTAGTTATAGAGATATTATCCTAATAGGGAATGTCTCACTAAACCAGTGCTTCTAAAATAGTGGGGCACATCTCCCGGGGGGAGGGGGACGAGGTTCCGTAATGGGGGGTTTGTTCGATCTGGCAAACACTGTCATAATGAGCTAAGTCCATGCTTATGTCTCTGTCTCTGGAACTGAGATTTGCTGTGTCCTGCTTCAACCCCCTCTTTTAAAAGCTATGCATTGCAAAACGTGCTCATTGTAGCCATTAATCCAGACATCACCTCTGATTAAAAAATAAGCTCAAATTATTTTTTATATTTTTGTTTTGCAGGTTAAATTTTTTTTATAAAGATACTATTTACAGTCACATGGCAGGAGGTGAGCGAAAAATGTTTTCTTCTTCCTAGGGGGGGCATGACAGTAAATAATTGAGAAGCACTGCACTAAACTAATAAACACATTTGTCACCTTAGGAAACTCTTTTGGTGGGAAAGGAACATGCGTTTGTAGGTAGGACTTGTTCCAAGCTATGTACTCAGAGATCACTCCTGGAGGTGCTTCTGAAACCATATGTGGTTCCAGGATTGAACCTGGTTTAGCTACATGCTAGGCAAGTGCCTTCACTCCTACACGCTCTCCATTTAGCATATTTTTGTCAGTGATAATTTTATAACTCAACAGATTGAAAACAGTACACATTCTGATACACATTGGAAACCCATCTAGAGAAGTTTGAAGTAGATGTGAGTCCAGAGATCATGAGTGGTCACTGGGGGAAGATCACTCCTCACAGAGCTGAAGAGAGGATGCTCTGTTGGGGAGAGGCAAGTGGATGCAGAAGAAAGCACTAGGGAAATATTTCTCTGCAGTCATAAGATCCCAGACAACAAATGGAGTTTATCTTTCAGTGCTTGTTCACCTTTGGGGACCCTCAGGGAAGTGAGAAGGTGAAGGAGTGAAGCCTCACTCAAAGTCTGTTGTTTTGGTTTTGGTTTTGAACACCGAGAAATACTTTGGGCTATTCCTGGCTCTGAGAAATACTTTGGGCTATGCCTGGCTCTGCGCAGGGACTCCTGATAGTGGTGGGGGATTGAACTCAAGTAGACCACGTGCAAGGCAAGCACCTTTCTCATTGGACTATGGCTCCAGCACCAACTGTTAAATTAGATGTCATTGTCTGGGGGTGCTCAGGGACCCTCAGGACTGCTAACCATCATTTAGGAAACAGACAAGGATGAGCTGGCTTGTGTCACCTTAAATGTGACCATCATTTATATAAATTCTCAATGTGCTCTTA
Organism: Crocidura indochinensis; assembly: GCA_004027635.1. Lineage (NCBI taxonomy): Eukaryota > Metazoa > Chordata > Mammalia > Eulipotyphla > Soricidae > Crocidura > Crocidura indochinensis. The sequence goes on along the minus strand of PVKC010004306.1, from coordinate 20,078 downwards.
GGGATCTATTTTCTGGATCTCAGAGGCAGGGGCTTTTTATCTTCAGCATCAGGACACAGGACTTCGGTGTTTTTGTCAACACATTGAATAAAGAAGATATGAAAAGAGAAAATTCAATGACTACTTATTTATCCGCACCTCAGTCTTATCCCTTAGAATCACCCTAGCACCTTAAACAACAGTGGGGATTAAGCTCATAGACTCATGATTACTCTGGATATATCCTGTCTGTTTCTTTGCTTGCTTTTTTGGGGCTCTCACACTTGGTGGTGCTCAATTGGGAACTACTCTTGAAAGTGGCTAAGGAAACAGGGCTTTCTGCATGCAGGTTGTCGCCCTTTGTTTAATCTCTCTCTATCTCTGTATCTCTGTCTTGTTTTCTCTTTGTCTCTCTCTGTCTCTGTCTCTCTACTTCTCTCTGTTTCTCTGTCTCTGTCTATCTCTCTGTCTCTCTCTGTCTCTCTGTCTGTCTCTCTTTGTCTCTCTCTGTCTTTGTCTCTGTCTCTGTCTCTCTCTCCCCCCTCCTCCCAAACAGCAATGATGTCAGTGTCCTTGTAGAGTCTAGTTGGTGCAAGGGCTCTTTTAATTACCTTGTTAGTTTGGTTTGTTGGCGTTTGCTGGCAATGCTTCAGTCTTACTTCCTGGCTCTATGTTCAGGGATAACTCCTGGTAGGACTCCCAGGACCCTGTGGGGTGCCAAGGATATAATCCAGTAGACCAAATGCAAGAGTGTCCTGTTCACTTAGAGGTTTGACTTCTTGACTGACTGTTTGCTGAGCAAACACTTCAAGCCACTGAGCCAATTCTGACACCCTCAATAACTCTTTAAACATCCAAAGTGTCTATGCCTTTTTACTATTCCATCACCATCTGAAAAACCAATATATTCTTATTGAACTGGTAAACAAAAGTTTGTCTATAGTCTAACTACTTAAACTGTGGCCCATAAGCCATAGAGATTCCAGTCTGCACTGGGGGCCAGGAACTGAACATGGGTTGTGAAAATTTTGGCAGCAGTGAGAGGCTTCTAATCATGACATTGACCAAAATTAAATTCTTCATCAACCATATTAAGAATTGAATGTGGGGCCGGAGAAATAGCACAGTGGTGTTTGCCTTGCAAGCAGTCAATCCAGGACCTAAGGTGGTTGGTTCGAATCCCAGTGTCCCATATGGTCCCCCGTGCCTGACAGAAGCTATTTCTGAGCAGACAGCTAGGAGTAACCCCTGAGCACCGCCAAGTATGGCTCAAAACCAAAAAAAAAAAAAAAAAAAAAAAAATGTGCCGTTAGCCATGCTTTCCCCTGCCACATATTTTAGTTGAAAAGAGGTGAGGAGTGAAAAACGTTTAAGTGACCTCTAGACTCACTCAGAGCTAGACAAATACTGAGATCTAAAGAAATGACTACAATGAGTTATAATGAAGTATATTGGCAAGCAGTACTATGTGGCTTTCACGAATATCTAAATACTAGTTTTATAATCAAGTACAACCAGATGCAGCTCACATGAATTTTTCAGTGTTATGGACAAAAACTGGTGAAATCTTGTTCCAAAGGTTGTGCACCTCCTTAGTGGACTCAAGTCAACTCTTCCTAAAAAAAATCTCTGGAAGCTTCAGAGATAGAAAAAAAAGTCATGGTTTTCAGCCTGGGAGTACAGTTCTCACTGCCAATGTTTTCTTTCAAGGGCTTTAAGCCTAAGGAAAAATTTAACCACAATTTAATAGATCTTTAAGATTTTGTCTTCAATTGAAGGCATGCATATGCTAATTACCTCTCTGTAGGGCCAGAAGTAGGTAGTGTTCAGGGAAGAGCATGATAAGAATCAATCTCTGAAAATCTTTCTGTTCCATGATCATACTGCTTATGCTGGATTTGAACCTTGATTTGCACGCGAGACTGTTTAATTTACAACTCCATTGATAAACATGCCCCTCTTGATAATAAAGGTATTTTTCTTTCAAGCTCATGAGCTATCATAGTTTGATTAGCAGGTTAAAGATTTTTTGTTTTCTTCTTTGTTTTTTCTTTTAATTCTTTGAAGCTGCTATTGAATCACATGTCACAATTTTACTATCTTGACTCCAAATAATGCTAAGTGCATCTCTTATTTCAATTCTCTTTTCCCCTTAAGTCGTATCTGTCTTTTTGCTTTATTTCAAGCAGTAATTCTATTAAATAGTAGGTACAGAGTACACAAATTAATACCCAGTTTGTTTATTGCTGCTAAAAAAATCAATTGTAACTTAGCTATTAAAATCTAGATATTTGGACATGGTTTATATTGTCCACAAAATGATATTCTATACCAGTCTTTTGCTAATTGTAGCAATAAATAATTTGAAAAATATCATAGTAGAACATAGGTATTAGAATCAGTAATCTCAAGTAAATAGAATTTCTGAATACAATAATTTCTTAAAATTCTGACAGGGAGATTTTCAAACCACTCCATAGGATTTTATGGAAGCATGAATAAAACTCTATACTTAAGACTAAAATAATACAGTTCTGGTAATGTAAGATTAATCAGGTTTTAATTTTTGTCAAATGTCAAGTGCAAACCAAGATGTCAGGTAGAACTGTAGGATTACTGCTACTGTCCATGGAATCAAATCTTATATTTTTGAGGATATTCCCATAATAAATATATTTATAATATTGATGATAGGAGATTAAATATAATGCATATACCAAATTTCTATTTCATTTTAATGAAAACCCAATGCATAAATATTTGATAAAATGGTTGCTTCTTTAAATATATTTTAATTATAAACAGACTATTATTAGCCACAGTTCTTAAATGCTTTTGCTGACTGTGAATGTCCAGCAGATTTCTCCTAATAGTGGGGAACTAGTTATCAAACTGACATCCTTGCAAATTTACTATCAGAATGAAGCAAAAGCTCTATAAAATAAAAATATATTCATGTGTTTGATGAGGCCATTCCAGGCATCATGTTTCTAACCCCTCAGGCAGATAGGTCTGATGCAGCAGGGTAGCAGAGGAGAAATAATACACCAAGTCAGTGAGTTAAAGTTTCATTAGATTTAGTCTGATTTTTGCTTCATGGTCTTTCTCAGCCATGGTTAGCCTCTGCCATGTGCTATGTACTTTCTCTCTTTTCTTTATTCAAACCAACCCCCAATCCCAGGTGGGGGAAGGTCATCAGATGCAAAGGCAACTATCTCAAAGAAAGAAGTTAGGGAAAAAGGAAGTTTGGGGAAGGGTTCACTTTCCTATGCTCCTTTGATGTTATAAATACTTCTGATAGCTCTTGCTCCTAAGTGATAGCATAGAGTCAACCAATTGTGGCATTATCCTTCAAACTTCAAGCCCTGAGGTGATCACCTGGATAAATTCTAGTAAAATTCTAGCACCAACAAATTGCTTGAAATTGGAACCATGGAAATTGGACACAATGACACATAACTGGGCCCTTCTCAGACCCATTGAAGGTGATTTTTAATTTGTCTAGCCCACTTGCAAATGGCCCAAATATGTATAAAGATCTGTGCCTTTCTAAGTCTGGCAGTAGTTTCCTGGAATAGCATCAAATTTGAAATTTCAGAAACTTGAACAATATCTTTCATACCTACCATTTTTTTTTCACGGTGAGCCATCCTCCCTTCAAAGTTCCTCTCCCTGATATTTCTCAAGCACACGCACATACACACACACATACACACACGTGTCGTGTGCTTATATTTTAGCTCTAGTCTTTAATTTTTCTTTTCAAAACTCTACAAAAGTTCCCACATGTTCAGTTTAGCCTATACTTTTTCAGAAGCCTCTGTAACCTCTGAAGTCCTACTTTACTTTTACATTTGGCCCTTAGTGTCTTCTTGTCTGTAAATTTTTATGAAATCTCTGTACATAATTTCTGTTGCATGCCTCATGCATTTATAGTATGGATAAATTGTGTACCTAGGGAAAGTGGTGAGTCCATGTTCACATAGGAGTCTCCACCCATAATGCCCGGCTCAGAGAAGAAGGCAATAGCGTAGAGTACATGAATTTTGACTCATGAAGGAGTGATTTGGCAAATGCTGACAGATACTATTTTGAGTATGAGAGAAAATAAAGAGTGGGACCAGTGAGCTCTTCGTTGGTGCATGTGCTTGTTTGATTTAACGCTGTGAGAAATCCGTACTTAGCCTGTTCTTCCCAGTTACCCAGAAATTTAATTCTGTCATCATTAGATGAAAATTTACTTGGTTCATAAGTCTAAAACCAAATTTTAGATAAATCTGACAAATCAGGGCAGAGAAATCTTCCACTATTCTGAATATTTCTGAGTTGGATCACACTATAGGGAGATTATGACATCTGGTTTGTATTTGTGTATGAAAAAAAAAACACTTTGTAGGTGAATATTGTTAAATTGTGAAAATGAGAGCATTAGTTTTGAACAGGAAAGCTTGTATTTTTGAAAGACTCCCTATACATATACTGGGTACAACATTTCCTAAGGTTTCTAGACACTATAAATCAGATAGTATTTCTAGTTCTGTGCCCACATAACTCTTTGTGGCCTTTCCCCTGGCCTTAATCATGTTTGTGCTTGTGATTCTCATACAACCATGACAGATTATTGCTTTGGTCTACCTCAAAACTCTTCATTTTCATCTCAAATCTTTGCAATATCTTTTGCATACAAACAGTTCTACAGAAAATCACAGTGACAGTCCTATACTTAGATTAACATAAGAAGATCACAGAAAAGAATCACTGTCACTACTTTCTGGGAAGTCCGAAAGACCCAGAGAGTGGCTCACATGGTATTTCTCATTACCTCAGGATTACTGGAATCAAGGGTTCCAATAATTTCTTCCCTGGGTTGGCTTCAATTTTCAGAGCAACTCACAAAACACAAAGAAAATTTTACCAGTTAAATCAAATCCTCTGAATTTAGTCCTCCTTTAAAAGATGTTCTAGTTAAGTCACCACATAGGATAATATCCAGCAGAAGTAGTGGTCAATGGTAGTGCCACAATTGCTCCCTAGAGTCTGTTCAAATGTGACCCTTAAGCACAAATCCAGGAGTAAATTCTGAGCACAATAAGGGTTCACAAAGCCATGAGTAAGCTCTGAGCACAGTATGGTCTACCTCCCACCCCCACAAAAGATGTCATTGAATTGAGAACCTAATTCTTGTCACCAACTCTTAAGTAGCTTTTTCTGAGTTCAATTCAGAGACTTCTAGAAAGGAAATTATGTAATATAAAGTACAATCTAGCTGCATTGATACATCACAAAACAACTAAAAGGAAGCAAAGTCGCTTAGGATCACCCCAGGGTTGGAATTCCTATCAGCTACATGTGCTATTTCTCAGGCCCCTCAATACGATATTTTTAAACTGTGTTAAACTAAGCATTTAGACCATCATAATCAACTCCTCACATGAGTTATAAACAACAGCGATTAAAAACATATTGAGTAACTCCTACCTTAAACCAAACATAAGAAAGAACAGAATTACTAAAATCCACCACACTTTATTTTCTTTATTTTATTCTATGACTTTTTTATAGAGTCTCAGATCTCTAGGTACTCATGCAAATTACTCATAGAAAAATGAAAGAAAAGAGTTTTTTTAATCTTCTCAGAGCAAATAAAAAGTCGGAGGGAGGCTGTGAGGTCAGTATTCTATACAATCTTAAGAGAAACAGCATAGTATTTTAATTTGTAATGTAAAAATACAGCTATATTTATTTACATGTGTAAATATACATCTTCAAGTTTTTACTTAGAGTGAATTAACACTTTGTAAATAAATCTGATATTAATATACAACACATGCCATTCAAGCAACAGTAATTGCTTTTCCAACTTCTTTCTGTATGCCTAGATCTTTTTTAAGAAAATCAATTTGGATTTTTTTGAATATTTTTTTCACTTATGGGACATATGTCTATAATTTGAATGTATATAAGATGTCTTATTTATGAAGCAGCAGTTCAGGGAAAACAAGTAGGTTTGGAGATCTGGAAGGAAGAATAGCAATAAGGAAAATTAGTAGTATTTATATATGAATAAGCTCCTTTGGCATCTGGTTGACCATTCTGATTTATTAGATCTTCTTTATTTGCCTTCGAGTCCAGAGCTTGCTTCTCCTTTCCCTCCTTCCTCTGACCACTCTCAGTTTCTTTTGCTGATTCCTACTCATGTAAAGCATCGATGATTATTGAAGGCCACAAAGTAAGTCCTCATCATAGAAAGCCTCCTCATCTCCTTTCCTTCTGTATGTTTTGGTCCAGATTCATGCTACAAAATACCATGTATGGGTACTTATCCTATATTTATATTGATGACCCACAACTTTTTTTGAATTTAGGTATCACAAACATCTCTTTGATCATATGGCTCTATCTTAATCTGATAGATCATCAACCATCTAAAGATGAATTCTTGATTTCCCAAGATCCCTGGATCATCTTTCTCATCTAAGTGAGTCTCTGTTGCTTTCTTTAAGTTCCTTTTGCCAAAAGTTTTATGCACATTTTTCTTCTATAATCATAAACACAGCAAATTCCTTCAGCACATTCTAGATCCACCACAGATTCATCCTTTTACCTCTGCCTGTGGCCATCTTTAGGGCTGCCCTAATCTATTTACCTTTAATCTCTCACCTGGACTATTGCAAGGAACTACCTGAATTTGCCTTTACCATTAAGACATTCATCACCTATATATAACCTATTGCCAATGCAATGAGACGATAGAATTTTTTCTTTATTCTTATTTTCATATTTTACTGAAACAAAAAACTTTTGTTCAAATAAGTTTACATAACCACATGTGTGCTTGGGTACAAGGTATATGACGGCTGTTATCCCCTTGTCCCCTTTTGAGATGTGAACTTCACTACTTTCATACTGGCTTGAGCATCAGGGCTCTCTCTGCCTTTGGAGAAGTGGAGTAGTCCTCACGCTCTCTTGAGCATGTTACTCATTACTCTCTTTTATTCTTATCCTCTATATTCCCTTCCTCAGTACCTCCCCAAAAATCTGTTTTCAATTAGAATATTAACAACATATTTAGATGTATAAGTAGAAGAAAGATAGAAAGTTAAAGAGAGATGTTCAAGAGAGAATGTGGGTTTCTGCAGAGTAGAGCAAGCAGAGAAGAGCTTTAGGGAGAATTTTATGTATAATTTCCTCAAATTTCCCCAGCCTGGAGTCTGAATACATCAAAGTTTATCTGGGTATTATCGTAGGAAATGTCTTAGACTTCGAAAGTTGCTTCATATCTTATCAGATCTTTTAGAATCTTCTGACACCATCTGTCTGTCCTTTATCTGAGGAATTTTCACCCGTTGCTGGTGTGTCAGTTAAAGTATCCAAATTGTGCATCATTTTCTCCATCCCAAAGAGCTAAAGAATTATGTTTCAAAGAATGCACATGGCTTACTTCAGGGAAAAGGATTTTTCTTCTTGTTTCATTATTTTCCCAAAATTGATTCCCAGGGATCCAAATCTACCTTCATAAATCTTCCCAGAAATTTTGTCTCTTTAAATCTTTACCAGGGTTAAAAGCAAGAAAAGATCCAATTAAAATGGTTCCAACACACATCTACAGTACATTTATTTTTCTATTTGCTCTTTCAACAGAAATGGCAACTTCTGATAATAATTATGTGTCTTGTTCTGTTTATCTTCATTCCCCAACTAAAATGAAAGTTTTATGAGGGAGCAGTTTTTCTACTTCTGCCTATCATGGTAACTACAGGATATTTATTGGATGAACCAGTAAAGTTTGCCATTATTTGGTAGATGCTTTCAGAATCATAATAATCATAGTTCTATCTATATTCTGTAAACTGTTTTATTTTTAAATAGATTTATTTAGTGTTCTCTTAGACTCGTAGCATGTATTATCATCATATATAGACTACTTCAGAGATTCCTAACAACTATGCAGAGATAACATAAATTGAATAATCTCAAAATAAAAACTCAGGGCCAAAACAAGATTATAGGAGTTAGGATATACAAAGGTCATTATTACATATCCTTAGGCTAGCATTGAACCTCTAGCCAACTGACCAAATTCACTGGAATCCTAAAGTCCACATGGGATTTTCATCCAAAACTACATTTTTTTTTTTTGGTTTTTGGGTCACACCCGGCAGTGCTCAGGGGTTACTCCTGGCTCCATGCTCAGAAATTGCTCCTGGCAGGCACGGGGGACCATATGGTGCACCGGGATTTGAAAGGCAAACGCCTTACCTCCATGCTATCTCCCGGGCCCCCAAAACTACATTTTTAATAAAGAAAAAAATAAACTGAGAGGGATTTGTCTATCAGGGGTCTCAAACTCATGGCTTGCTGGCCGCAAACAGCCCTCCGTATAACATTTAGTGGCCCTGCCCTAGAGGAATATTTTTTGTTTTATTTTGTTTTAGTTGTTTGGGTCAAACCCCAATGTTCAAGGCTTACTACTGACTTTGCACTCAAGGATCATGCTGACTTTGCCTCCTGTGGCCCCCAGGTAAATTGAGTTTGAGACCCCTGGTAGATCATTTCTAGCTATATTATACTAATCTATCAACAACTATATTTGTATGAGGATTTGCTAATTTTTCAGAGCTAGCACTGTGGAAAGTGGAGTACATAGCTTGATTCAGTAGAATTTCAGAATTCCCAAACAGATCAAAGAATCAAATTACTTGATATGCCTTTGCAGTTTGAAATATAATTATAGTGAAGGCTAAAGCATACAGACCGAAATAGACAGTAGACATGATCCTCAAGGTAGCAAAGGAACAGAGTCTCATGTGGTAAAGACATTATTTCCTGGGAGTCCACCTTGGAATAAATTATATAAAACATCCTTAAATTATCTTCTGCTATAATACAGCAATGAATTAAGTCATAGTTTAATTAAATATTTATTTTAATACTCTACAATTTATTATCTTTATAAAGTTTATTTAATTGATAAAGTTATCTGATTAATAACTTATTATCTTTATAAAGTTGTTTTGTTCAGCATTTAAGACATATGTGGCAATAGAATCTAATATTTTCAGATATTAAACTAATCAATGAGAGGATTTGCTTGCTTATCCAAGAAATTATTTGTAAGTTTTTCATTGTTCTGAGAATATTCAAAATTACTTTTTGATCCCTTTAGAGTTAATCTTCAGAGTGGAAACATTATTGACAGTCAATTTCTTAAGACCATCATTCAAACTAATGAGATATGTCTAAGATGAAAAGATCATAATATCTTTTTTAATTACCAATCCAAGTAGATCCTCAATATATTGACAAGAAGTTTCCTCCTCTTAGAATTCTTCCAATTGCTACTTTAAAGGAAGTTATAGGCCTTTTCCATAAAATTTGAACTAAACATATTTGTAATATGTGAATGGGAGTGAATTTGGAAAATTTTCCAAAAGCTGACTACTACATCTCTTAGATATAAGATAACATTGCCATGATAGACCAACAGTCTGTCTCTTTAAACAACCTAATTTTCTTCTGTATTTCTTTCCTCTTCTCTTCCTTCTTTTTTCTTTCTGAATATTCCTATTTTTCTCTCTCTCCTTTTCTCTTTGGAAGTTCTGATAGGGTTGTAGTTTTATTCATTTTATTTGATATTCAAATTCTATTTATTGCATAGACGGGGACATTTATGTTTGTGCATACACATACATAAACAATAATATTTTTATAAATGACAATATTCTTTCTTTCTCTGGTCATTATGAACAATATAGCTTTATATGAGGAAACAGAATTATTGATATACAAGTTTAAGTTACTTTTCTATTTGAACTATTAGAAATGACACTTTATATCAAGTTTCCCTGAATCATCATTTTGTATAAACTCTGAACTAGAGCCCATCATCTCCTCTTTTGGTTAATGTATTCTTAGATTTCTTCTAAGTCTTGCTAATTGTACATAATTCCATAATTTTATATATATGTATACATATATGTGATAATTTATGTATACATGCATAAATACACATTTAGTTGTATATAATATATAGTATACACATATTGTTATATAATATAATTAATACATGGATACATAGCTAGATAGGCAGACAGCAGACAGACAGATAGATAGATAAATAGATAGATAGATAGATAGATGATAAATAAATGAATGATAGATAGAAGATAGGTAGAGAGAGAGATGAGAAATCTTAGTTTTTTACTAAAAGAACCAGAAAACTCTGAGTGTACTTCCCCAAAACTAGTATTGTGAAACAGTGTTTTCTGAAAAGTTTGCTAAAAGTGCAATACAATTTCCCAATTTTCTGATTAAAAAAATGAGAGTGAGAAGAAAGATTAGGAAAGGTCTTCTCAGTCCCATGCATCTCATTCAGAAGCAACAATTTTCTGCCATAGCAGATATGCTGATCATAAGACAAGTGACACTCACAGAGTACTTTTCTCTGATAGTACCTTAAAAAATGTTCCTCCATATTTGCTCATTTCTCTTTCAGAGTCTTATCTTTCATACCAAAACACATGTTTAGATTAAAGAACAGAATTAAATCTATGAAGTATGAGTATTGTTATTAACTATTCTTTAGCTACCAGAAGGAACGCTGAAGCATTAAGTAAATAAATAATAGCTGTAAACCACCATGCAGTTAGAGAAGGGTGTATGCCAAGTGTTAATAAAAAAAGTCAAAGAAAATATATAAACAACACAATCTAAAAATCACTTCTTAGAACCATAATTAGAATTAAATGATTATTTAATATTTAACGATGTGTGAGGATTGGTTCACATTGTCAAGCAATGCCTTTACCTCAGACTTTACTACTCTGTTGCTATTCTCTCCTTCACCAAACATTTAAAATATATGTATATGTATATAGGTATCATTTAAGAGACTATTTTAATTTCTGTATTCTCAGCAGTATTTTAAATAATTTATGGCTCTAGTTAGATTTGTTTTGAGAGAGAAATCTACCTCCCATTATAGCCTTTGTGTCATTGTTTTTTTCAACACCTTCTATCTTAGTGTCACACACAAACCCAAATCTATGAAATAGCACAGGGGTGAAGCCAACTCAGCAATATTTTCTTGGCACTTTCTGTTCATTGCTGTATGGAGGAGGTGTTACAATTTCTAAGAGCTGAAAAATATTGAATAAGCATTCTGAGGCTTCTAGATAAGTTTAGTAGTATAAGCACCATCACACAGATGTACTCCAAATATAAAGGTGTTCTACAGCACAAAAGGGAACGAAAGGGAGTCATGCTGTAGAACAAGTGTGGGAGGCAAGAGCTCTTCTATCAGGGACTGAGTTCTGGGGAGGAAACAATAGATATGCTAAGAGGTGTTGAGGCTGCAGTGGGATGAGGCATCTCTGTACAACCTAAGTATTGTGGTGGAGGATGAGGGAGCAGATGGGAAGGTCAAGATAAATAAAAAGTTCCTTCACACAGTTGTGGATCTCCAAACACTTTGTGTCACTTTACACTAGGAAGTGATGCATCTAGAGAAACAAAGCCACCTCACAGTCAACTTGCTTGAAGGAGCACCACACACAGGTAGAGCTGATTGACAATCACAACCCACTTCTGTCCTAGGATAATTCTCCTGGAAGATGTTTTGCATGCACAGAAACACAGTAAATTCCATGCAACACCTTCTGAAATCCACTCCTGGTATTCATTCTCCATGTCAATGAAATGTCAATAGTCAGGATCCATTGCATTGGTTTTGAAATCGAGTCATACAAAAACAAAACCAGAGATGAAGCAACTGAACCCATTGTTGAAGATAATATAAAATTTAAAAGTCTATGATAAGGGGGGCCAGGCGGTGGCGCTGGAGGTAAGGTGCCTGAGCTAACCTAGGACGGACCTCGGTTCGATCCCCCGGTTCCCCATATGGTCCCCCGTGCCTGCCAGGAGCGACTTCTGAGCGAATAGCCAGGAGTAACCCCTGAGCGTCACCGGGTGTGCCCCCCCCCAGAAAAAGTCTATGATAAAAGTCTGTACCCAGCACATAAGATACCCCTAAATTTCAACACAGATCAAACAAACAAGTTGAAAATTGAAAAATATATAAACAGATACTTCGATATAAAATGACTTTGCTATTGTATATACCCAATATATTATTCTCCATATCTGCAGTATAAGAATTATAATTGATACCAGGTCAACATGATATAACCAGTTGTTAAATTATATTGTTTAGGGAATGATAAGAAGAAGAAATGGGGAGCAGAGCGGTGGTACAGGACGTAAGGCATCTGCGTTGCATGTGCTAGCCTAGGACAAACCACGATTAGATCCCCAGTGTTTCATATGATCCCCCAAGCCAGGAGCAATTTTTGAGTTAATACCCAGGAGTAACCCCTGAGCATCACTGGGTGTGGTCCCAAAACAACAACAATAACAACAATGGAAAAAATAAAACCATAAAAAGAAGAAGAGGAGGAAGAGGAGGAGAAGAAGAAAGAAGAAGAAAGACGAAAGAAGAAGGAAGATGATGAAGAAGAAGGAAGATGAAGAAGAAGAAGAAAAAGAAGAAGAAGAAGGAGGAGGAGGAGGAGGAGGAGGAGGAGGCGGAGGAGGAGGAGAGGAAGAAGAAGAAGAAGAAGAAGAAGAAGAAGAAGAAGAAGAAGAAGAAGAAGAAGAAGAAGAAGAAGAAGAAGAAGAAGAAGAAGAAGAAGAAGAAGAAGAAGAAATGGCTCTAAGAGTGACTCTTTAGGACTACAACACAATCAGCACCTTGTCCACCACAGTGTCTCTCTGGTCTCAGCAGGCTTGAGGCAAAGTTTCCAACATTGGAATATGACCACAGCAAACTGGAGCTTTTTATTCTTTTGTTTATATCTCGTGTTCAGTCAGTTTCATCAGAGACAGCTTTGGCATGTCACTGTTGTTCAGGGACCATTTCAGCCTTCCCTGCAGCTCAAACAAGGCAGACCAGACACAAGTCACCTTACAAAGGTCTCCCAGCAAGCTCCTAGGAGTTTGTGTTCACAGTGTAGCAGTCCATCCTTCCCTCGGGGACCCCAAATGACAAAAAAACAGGGTTCTTTCTTTCCTTATTTTTTCTCTATTTCTTGCTAATTCAGGGGAGTGATGCACCTTTGAGGTCCAGCAGGAGAGCAGAGGAAAGACAACTCCAACTTCTTCCTCCACAGGCTTGTGCAGGGAGTGGCTGGGTCAGCTTTGCAACTGGTGAAACTGGACACTGGGTCATCCCTGGCTGCTGTGTGTTGAGGACTGGCTCCAAGTGGTGCCTTTTAAACAAAGTGTTCATGAAAGTTGAATAAATTGCTCAGTTCAAGAATGATGCAAAGAAGTTTCAGTTTATCCAGGCCTTTAAATGAGTGCAAAATTAGTCTTGGAAGGTATTCAGAATAGCAATACAGGCATTCATATTTCACAAGAAATGGCCATGTTTCTAAAAATTATAGCATTAGAAAGTATAGAGTAGCAGGGTCTACCTGCAAAATCTAAAATGACACTTCTCTCTTCTTTCTTCTTCTTCTTCTTCTTCTTCTTCTTCTTCTTCTTCTTCTTCTTCTTCTTCTTCTTCTTCTTCTTCTTCTTCTTCTTCTTCTTCTTCTTCTTCTTTTCCTTCTTCTCCTCCTGCTTCATCTTCTCCTGCATCTCCTCCTCCTCTTCCTCCCCCTCTTCCTCCTCCACTTCTCCTTCTTCAGCTATGGCTAAGGCACCACAAGAGCTTAGACATATGTCCTGGGTAGATAATTGAATCTGCAATTAGGTGAATAAGAAGCATGGCTTAGAAAAACCTAGATTATGCAATCAATAAAGAAACTAACAAATAAATATATGATATTTTACATTACACATGGTAGTTTCTTTATTAATTTAATTGCATAGATGATATAATTGACATGCATTGTTAGAGAGATTATATACCCATGCATTTTATGTTTATGAGAGAGAACTCAGTGAAACACCAAATAAACTCACTTCCTAGCATCCTTCAGATACTCAACAATGTAATAAACTCGAGTGAAAAGTGCAATAAAAACTAAACTTAACTGATAAGAAAGGTCAGAAATAAATGGAAGGGGAGCAGGTGAGAGTAAAAAGGTCAATATTGGGGCCCGGGAGATAGCATGGAGGTAAGGCGTTTGCCTTTCATGCAAAAGGTCATCAGTTCGAATCCCGGTGCCCCATATGGTCCCCCGTGCCTGCCAGGAGCAATTTCTGAGCATGGAGCCAGGAGTAACACTTGATCACTGCCGGGTGTGACCCAAAAACCAAAAAAAAAGGTCATTTATGAGCTAAATGACATATTTATTCATGGAAGATTCTAGAAAAGGATTCACTATCACTATTCACTATTCACTGTCAACTCAGACAGTTGACATAGATGGAAGGAAAGTCTGCAGAGATGTGGGGTGAGAGAATTTTCCTCACAGCACCATCATTACTGAACTCAGGGGAAGGAAGAACCAAAGAGAAACACTGAGCAACAACAAGGACCCCAGAGATCACACTGAGAACCATTACAGCTTTTTTTTACAACTATATCATTAAGTGTCTTGAAAATAAAATAAGTTAATTCATATTTTTTATATTTTATTTTAACACCTTGACTACAAACATAATTAGGTTTGAGTTTCAGTCATGTAAAGAGCACCACCTGTGCAACGTTCCCATCACCATTGTCCCAAAACTCCCTCCTCCCACCAACACCGCCTGTACTCTGGACAGGCTCTCCATTTCCATCATACATTCTCATTATTAGGACAGTTCAAAATGTAGTTATTTCTCTAACTAAACTCATCATTTTTTGTGGTGATCTTCATGAGGTGAGCTGGAACTTCCTGCTCTTTTCTCTTTTGTGTCTGAAAATTATTATTGCAAGAATGTCTTTCATTTTTCTTAAAACCCATAGATGAGTGAGACCATTCTGTGTTCTTCTCTCTCTCTCTCTGACTTATTTCACTCAGCATGATAGATTCCATGTACATCCATGTGTAGGAAAATTTCATGACTTGTTCTCTTCTGACATCTGCATAATATTCCATTGTGTATATGTACCGCAGTTTCTTTAGCCATTTGTCTTTTGAAGGAAATCTACATTGTTTCCAGAGTCTTGCTATGGTAAATAGTGCTGCAATGGATATAGGTATAAGAAGGGGTTTTTGTGTTGTATTTTTGTGTTCCTAGGGTATATTCCTAGGAGTGGTATAGCTGGATCATATAGGAGCTCGATTTCCAGTTTCTGGAGGAATCTGCATATCGCTTTCCATAAAGGTTGAACTACACGGCATTCCCACCACCAGTGGATAAGAGTTCCTTTCTCTCCACATCCCTGCCAACACTGTTTGTTCTCATTCTTTGTGATGTGTGCCATTATCTGTGGGGTGAGGTGGTACCTCATAGTTGTTTTGATTTGCATCTCTCTGATGATTAGTGATGTGAAGCATTTTTTCATGTGTCTTTTGGCCATTTGTATTTCTTCCTTGTCAAAGTGTCTGTCCATTTTTTGATGGGATTAGATGTTTTTTCCTTGTAAAGTTCTGTCCAGGAATCTTTTGATTTCCTTTTTGATTTCATCTCGGACCCCCTGGTTATTCAGTATGAGGTTGTTTAACTTCCAGGTGTTAGAGTTTTTCTTCTTTGTTCATTTGGAGTTCACAAATAATTCCAGAGCCTTGTGGTCAGCAAAGTTAGCCTGCAAAATTTCTATCCTCTTGATATTTTGAAGATACGTTTTATGTGCCAGCATGTAGTCTATCCTAGAGAATGTCCCATGTACATTGGATAAGAATGTCTATCCAGGTTTCTGAGGATGGAGTGTCCTATATATATCCACTAGGCTTCTTCCTTCCATTTCTCTCCCCAGGTCCAGTATATTCTTGTTGGGTTTCAGTCTGCTTGACCTGTCCGTTGTTGACAAAGCACAAAACACAATTATTGTGTTGTTGTTGGTGTTATTTTCCAGCTTTGTCAACAATTGTATTAAATATTTTGCTGGACTCTCATTCGGTGCATATATATTTAAAAGCATGATTTTTTTTCCTGCTCTACATACCCCTTGATTAGTATATAATGTCCATCTTTGTCCCTTACAACCTTCCTGAGTATAAAGTTTGCATTATCTGATATTAGTATGGCCATTCCAGCTTTGTTATGGGTGTTTTTTGCTTGGATAATTTTCCTCCAGCCGTTTATTTTGAGTCTATGTTTGTTCTGACTATTCAGGTGCGTTTCTTGTAGACAGCAAAACGTTGGATTGAGTTTTTTGATCGATTTAGCCGCTCTGTGTCTCTTAACTGGTGCATTTAGTCCATTGACATTGAGAGAAAGAATTGTCCTAGGATTTGATGCCATCTTTATATCGAAATTTGGTGTGTCTTTTGGTTAGTCTTGTCTTAAATTAGGTCTTTCAGTTTTTCTCCTTAGCGTGGGTTTGAGTCTGTACAGTTTCTGAGCTGTTTTGTCTGTGAAACCATGTATTTTTCCGTCAAACCGGAAAGTGAGTTTTGCTGGGTACAGTATTCTAGGTGAAGCATTCATTTTATTCAGTCTTGTCACAGTATCACACCACTGCTTTCTGGTCTTGAGTGTTTCCGGTGACAGGTCTGCTGTAACTCTCAAGGATGCTCCCTTGAATGTAATTTCCTTTTTTTGCTGTTCGCAGAATTATGTCTCTGTCTGTGTGATTTATCATTGTGACTAGGATGTGTCTTGGGGTATTTTTTCTGGGGGTTCTTTTGGTTGGTACTCTTCGGGTATGCAAGATTTGATCACATATATTCTGTAGTTCTGGAAGGTTCTCTTTAATGATGTTCTTGACCATTGATTCTTCCTGGAAATTTTCTTCCTGTGTCTCTGGGACTCCAATGATCCTTAAATTGTTTCTGTTGATCTTATCATAGACTTCTATTTTCATCTGTTCCCATTCTTTGACTATTTTTTCCATTGTCTGTTCGTTTGTTTTAAGTTTTTTTTCCAATCTCTCCCTCTGTATGGAGTTGTTATTTATCTCATCTTCCACAGCACCAATTCTATTCTCACCTTCTTCTACCCTGGTGTTGAGATCATCCATTTTTCCATTCAATTCATTTACTGAGTTTTTCAGGTCTGTTAGTTGACATGTTATTTCAGTTTGGAGTTTTGTGATTTCTGTCATCATATTTTCTTGGTTCTTATTAGTGTTCTCTTCAACTCAGTCCATGGTTTCTTTGAGTTCTTTCAACATCTTCCATATTGCTTTTCTAAAGTCCTTATCTGAGAGATTGATTAGTTCGTTGGTCATTATCTGGTCATCAGAATTGTCATCCTCGTTCTCTATGTCTGACGCTGGCTGGCATTTTTTCCCCATTGTCACACTAGTATTGTGTGTTTTTCTACGTATTGCGGTGGTATTCATCGGGTAAATGATGTGCAGAGCCACACTTCTCTGGTTCCACCCTTTCTGGGTGTGTCGATTTGCCTACAAGGGAGTGGAGTGGATGAGGCCTCTCAAAGGATCAAATCTTGGGCCTAGGCACACAGCAGACAGTCCAGAGAGAAATGCTGGGCTTCAGTGATCCAGCACAGTCCTTAGTGTGCTTTTTCTCTTCTTGTTGCGATGAAGTTCTTTCCTTAGAAAGAGCGCATGGCCGCGTAGTAAAGCAGATCTAAGTGCTCTTCTGCAGCCTCTTTTCAGCCCACTCCCATGAGGTCCAGGCGACAGCAGAGGACAAATAAACAGAAAGAAAAGACAGGACTCACAGTTCTTCGCAGTCAGCCCCACTAGGCAGGCGTGGATTCTCAGAAATTCCCAGCCTGCTGTCACAAGCAGGGAACCTTGCTTTTGCAAAGTACTCACTTCTTGCCAGTTTTCACTTTAATGGGTGTTCCTGGGCGTTTCTGTCCTAGAATGGACCTTTGGGAGAGCGAGGTTTTTTTGGAGCCAGTTTGACCCACTCCCACGAGGTCCGGATGACAGCAGAGGACAAATAAACACAAGAAAAGACAGGACTCACAGTTCTTCGCAGTCAGCCCCACTAGGCAGGTGTGGATTCACAGAAATTCCCAGCCTGACGTCCCATTACAACTTTCTATACATCAACTTTGAACGTTGACCATGGAGCTTGCATTTTTTTTTTGTGGGTTTTTTTTTTGGTTTTTGGTTTTTGGGTCACACCCAATGATGCTCAGGGCTACTCGTGGCTATTCGCTCAGAAGTCACTCCTGGCAGACACGGGGGACCATATGGGGGAACTGGGGGATCGAACCACGGTCCATCCTAGGTTAGCGCAGGCAAGGCAGGCACCTTATCTTCAGCGTCACTGCCCAGCCCCGGAACTTGCATTTTTTATGACCTTATGACTTAATGCCTGCAATCACTTCCAATAAGTCAGTGTCCTGATGAAATGGGATGAGCCCTCCCTTTTACCTTTCAAATCTTCATTAAACAATTTCCTGAACATGTCTTCTCTTTTTATCCACTACAGAGAACACAAATCCTTTCTCAAACACTAGCATTCTCTTTGGCATTCCTTATGTACTCTTGTCTATTTACACTTAAAAAAATCTACTATTATTTCTTTATTAAAATGCAAACTCCCATGGTGCTGGGTTTCCAAAACCTACCTCTAGGGAACTTTCTAAGTCATTTGCTTATATAAGTCCTTGCAAACTTTGAGATGGGCACTGATTTTAACATAGCAAAGCCTTGCTGGAGAAAGTACTGAGGTGGGGGGGGTGGAGTCGGAGGGAAGGAGAAGCAAGTTTTGCCCCAGGTCAGCCACAGAAGGTCTCATACTGTTATTTAAGCTCCTTGTCCTATTTCTTCCATGAAATAAAACTAGCACTGACAGTTTTAACAAGAGACCAGAATGGCATAAGATCAAGATCCAGTTGTTTCTTGTTCTAGTAAAGCATTCAGTAGCAGAAACCTTGTCGTCTTAGTATATATATGGCTTTCAAGATGCTGCATTCACAGCACAGTGCTCACATAAAAAATAGGAGCTGGTGGTTTGTTTTTAGTTGTTTTTTTTTTTTCCTTACATCTCCATTTCTACACTTACCAGTGTGCTGCATTTTACTTAGTTGTGAGTTCCATCACTTTATGGAACCAGCCAGACTTTGCTTGCATCTTTCTCTCATTTCCCATCAAAAAACTAGGAGCCCTTCCTTCATCATGTATTCCATAATTATCTAAAACTCAGCAGTCACTGTTGGCACCTGCAAAGGGAACAAGGGAATAATCCCTTTCTTTCCTGCGCACTTGCCTGGATGCTCTTCAGAGACAGCTGATAAAATTGGTAGTAACTAGTTCTTACTAGCTCCTGCACAGGGATAACTGAGTCTGTACTTTTGTACTTTTCTTTTAATCTTCTCTTTAAAAATTTTTTATTAGTGCAGATATTACAAGCTGCCTGGATCTGAGTTCTTTTCAACAGAGAGGGTATAAACTACTGCAGATGTTTTCTAAGCCAACTTTTCTCATGTGTTGAGACAAGGTTCTTTAATGAAGTGGACAAACAGGTGTGTGAACATTGCAAGGTAGATTGAAGAATTTTAAAGTTCTTGAGGATGCATTTTTATCAATATCATCATATATTTATATACTCTAAGACTTACAAAGTCATCAGCTAGTACATCATATCTAGACTCACCAAACAGTCCTTGAACAGGACTGAAAACAACCAGAAAACAACCTAAAATAACAAACCAAGAGGACAACATTGAGTCACACAATACTCTGGCTGAAAATATTTCAACTTTTCCAAGTTTGGAAAGAAGGTGGATAATATTTTTGTTTATGCTGTTCTGGGTTGAGAATAATAAAAGAAAATGATATACCAGAATCTATAGAATTATTGTATCATCTTCTTGCATCTGCAACGTATGAGGCTAAATGTGATTTGTCAGATTATTTTTCTGGTATCTGAACTGAGATTGTACTTGTCTTTGTTTCTTTAGTTATATTCTTTTTTTTTGGGGGGGGGGGGTCACACCCGGCAGTGCTCAGGGGTTACTCCTGGCTCCATGCTCAGAAATTGCTCCTGGCAGGCACGGGGGACCATATGGGACACTGGGATTCGAACTGATGACCTTTTGCATGAAAGGCAAACGCCTTACCTCCTTGCTATCTC
>PVKC010004305.1:0-36091 GCA_004027635.1 Crocidura indochinensis | reverse complement strand
GTATTCCCATCTGTTGATCTCTGCTTCCATTTGTTTGGAAAGTGTAGTTTCCTCCTTGAATATGCCTTTTGTCTCAATGTCATGGAGTGTTATACCGACGTGTTGTTCTATATACCTTATGGTATCAGGTCGGATATGGAGGTCTTTAATCCATTTGGATTTTACCTTCGTGCATGATGTTAACTGGGGGTCTATGTTCACTTTTTTGCAAGTGGCAAACCAGTTCTGCCAGCACCACTTGTTGAAGAGGTTTTCCCTGCTCCACTTAGGATTTCTTGCTCCTTTGTCAAAAATTACGTACTTGTATGTTTGGGGGACAATGTCTGAGAATTCAAGCCTATTCCACTGATCTGAAGGTCTGTCTTTATTCCAATACCATGCTGTTTTGATAACTATTGCTTTGTAGTAGAGTTTAAAGTTGGGGAAAGTAATGCCTCCAATTTTCCTTTTCCCTGGTAGTGCTTTAGCTATTCTAGGGTGTTTATTGTTCCAGATGAACTTCATAAGTGCTTGATCCACTTCTTTGAAGAATGTCATGGGTATCTTTATAGGGATAGCATTAAATCTGTATAATGCTTTGGGGAGAATTGTCATTTTAATGATGTTAAACCTGCCAATCCATGAGCAGGGTATGTGTTTCCATTTCCGTGTGTTTTCTCTTATTTCTTGGAGGAGGGGTTTATAGTTTTCTTTGAATAGGTCCTTCACGTCTTTGGTCAAGTTGACTCCAAGATATTTGATTTTGTGTGGTGCTATTGTGAATTGGATTGCCTTCTTGATTTCCTTCTCTTCCCTATAATTATTGGTGTATAAAAAGGCCATTGATTTCTGTGTGTTAATTTTGTAGCCTGTCACCTTGCTATAGGAGTCTATTGTTTCTAGAAGCTTTTTGGTAGAGTCTATAGGGTTTTCTATGTAGAGTATCATGTCTTCTGCAAACAATGAGAGCATGATTTCTTCCTTTCCTATCTGGATTCCCTTGATATCCTTTTCTTGCCTGATCGCTATAGCAAGAACTTCCAATACTATGTTGAAGAGGAGTGAACTGAGATTCAAGGGGCCAGAAGATTTACAGCAAAAATTAAAAAAGGCCCCCCCAATAAAAACCTCCAAATGCATTATAACCTGAATGACATATGCCAAAATATATAAAGAATATTAAAACAACAAGATATAAAAAGGAATTTACTTTTAGCTAAGATTTATTGCAGATCTATCAAATTAGATTCTTCAAGCCATATGAGAATGGTAAAAACTCAGTGAAATGAATATTTCATAAAGAACATTCTATTTAGCTATATGATCAATTTTATTTGAAGGAGAAGTACACAACTTCATAGATAAACAAGAGCTTAGAAAATATATAACCTGGGGCCGGAGAGATAGCATGGAGGTAGGGCATTTGCTTTGCATGCAGAAGGATGATGGTTTGAATTCCTGCATCCCAAATGGTCCCCCGAGCCTGCCAGGAGCAACACCTGAGCACTGCCGGGTGTGACCCAAAAACCAAAAACAAACAAACAAACAAACATAACCTTAAAACTAACTTTGCAAGAAATGAAAAAGGAGTGTCCTTAAAACAAGCCAAACTTCAGAGCACTGTGCCATTGAATATGACATTCACTCATGGAGCTTATGATTGCCCTCTACAAATTTAATAAAGATCTGTTTATTCCTTGTGTAAAAGAAATTTATATTTTTTCAATAATGAATAAATGTTTCATTAGTACCAAATAAATTATATCTGTTATTTTCTTTTCATTTATAAAGATTTTATTGCAATATTTTATTTATTAATGCAGATAAATAAGCATATCTATAATGTATTATTTTCTAACATATATGGAAACAAATGTACATATATAACTACACATGGAAAGTTTTGCTCTGCAATTAATTTTAATGCAAAAACTTATGAAGTACATTTTATTTTCTAAAGTGCTTTCACTTGTCTGTAATATTTACTATTAAAGGATTTGTATACAAATGAGGGGCTTAAAGATGAGTGAAGGTTCATTAAATAGTTCATGTGTTCACCTATAGATTACAAAATGTTAAATCATAGAAATAAATCATTTCAGATTTACTTTTTTGATGTATTTTCTAATAATTTCATTTATCATTCCTTTAAGTTTCCTAGAAATAAGTAATTAGAATTATATTTGTTATATATGAATCAACCTGGGAAAAATGGTCAAGGGAAGAAAACATTGGAGGTGGGAGTAGTGCTGGAAAATTGTATATTTGAAACAAGTCTATTATGAACAACTTTGTGAAACATGATGTTGTAATAAAAAATAAAAAATGAAGCTGAGTGAAGGAAAAAAAAGAAAACAATATAGCTATATAAGATAGTTCGGGACTCATGAGAAAAATTATATGTGTATATTTGTAGAAAATATGTATTAGACTTTTAAGCAAAAAACAAACTCACCAAACCAAACCAAAGAACCAATTTTCAGTAGAAGCCTTTCTAGCATAAGAAAATGTTAGGAAAAAACTTGTTGGTGAATTAAAATGGAACAGTTCAAGGAGAATAAAAATTATAAACTTAGGAAAAAGTAACTCATTGTTTTTAAAAGAGGTTTTAGAGTATTTAGATATGTACATCCTTTTGGGTACTTTTGGTAAGGAACTGGACCAGTGGATCACACCAAGATGCTCAGGACCAATTAATTCCTAATTGTGCTTAGGAATAATTTGGGTGCTGTTTGGGAGATCATCTGCAGTGACAGGAATTCAAACTGGGCTTGACAGACTGGAAAGCAAATACTTTAACCTCTGCACTCTCTCCCTGATTTCTCTACTGAATATTTTTTGAAAACTTGATATAAGCATTTTGTTTCAAAATATTAGCATTCACAATATACCTGAAATTGCTATGTGACCTTTTTTTTTATGTTGTGGGTATGCAAGGCAAGAACCCTAAAACCTTTTCTGTCTCCCCAGGGCCCTAATTTGCTTTAACAGGCAAAGCTTGCCACTGTACTCCAGCCTATCCTGAAGCCTTTTGTTGTTGTTGTTGTTGTTGTTGTTGTTGTTTGTCTGTTTTGGGGTCACACCCAGTAACACTCAGGGGTAACTCCTGACTATGCACTCAGAAATCGCTCCTGGCTTGGGGGCCCATATGGGACACTGGGGGATTGAACCACAGTCTATCCTAGGTCATATGCATGCAAGGCAAATGCCCTACCTTTTCACCTCTGGACCCCTTGAAGCCTCTTTTATTGCCAGCCCTTTTCACCTAGAGAAAACCCTGATCCTGCAGCAGCAAAATTCTCAGACAATTCCAGGTTCTTTGGTATCAGAATAGATTATAATTTTTGTTACTATAGTTATTTTCTCATTATCAGAGGTGAAAAAGCTCAGATCATGAAAGGAGATTGATTTTACTCAGAATATTGCAATATGGAGAGTAGCCCATATCTTTGCAGGCGATTAGTTTTTTGTGGGGAGGAATGGGGGGTTGCTGACTGGAAGGCTGGGCTCTCCAGTGATTCTCAAGAGACCCGAGTCTCCTAGTGTTTCATGGAAACCCAGGCTTGTGGTTCAATGTGTGAACCTCAGGTTTCTTGCCCTGTGAGTGCCAGGACTTAACTTGGCCATTCCAGCAGTGCCAGAAGTTTCTCAAGCCAAACACAATACTGAGTATGTGTGAGGAATGGTTCTCAGTTGTACCTTGCAATGTGAGGAATGTATACCATGTGGTACTGAGGATCAAACCAGCATCAGTCACAACCAAGGCATGTGTCTTCACCCTGAACTATCTCTCTAGCTATTGATTTTATTTTGGAGTGGGCACATGGACAGCTCTCAGTAGTTACTCCTGGCTCTGTGCTCAGAAATTGCTCCTGGCAGGCTCTGGGGATTATATGGGATACCAGGAATAGAACCCAGATCTCTCCCAGGTTAGCATGTGCAAAGCAAATGCCCTACTTCTGTGCTATCTCTCCTGCCCCTAATTTTACTTTTTTTTTTTTGTTAGTTTTTCTAGACCAATTAAAGGCAGGATAATTTTACAATTGTAATCAGAATTCAACAGATGAGCAATCTCAGATGAATCAGAAATGTCTATCTTTGTGTCATACTAGTTTGGGCAGGGGATAAACAAGGAAACTAATCAATTGTAAGATGAAGTATGAAAACTTTCAGGATTGGTTTCTAGTCTTGACATGTGTCCATATAGAAGTCATCCAAGATATTCTTGAAAAGGGATCTACAGGCTTTTTGGGAACATGTTTATTTTTTCTTTCTTTTTTAAATGTTTTCCAGTGAGCTCTTTTCTGGAACACAACAGGAGAGAACAGACTAAGAGGATGAATCATTTGTACTTGTTCATAGCACATTTCACACAGCCTTTATCCGGAAGCTCTGCTGAAGTTTTTCTTTTCCGTGCTCTCTTCAGGGTTTTAAGGAGCCATTTCTGGGACAAATTTGTGGTCATAACATTTATTGGAGAGCCCTCTTTGAACAAATACATGTGAGAAGCTCATGTTGGAACTTGAAACCCTATTCCTAACAGGATTATAAGTTATGTTAATTAGAAGTGAGAGAGAAGAGAGAAAGAGAAAGAGCATCAAAAACAATAATATAGTAGATAGGCATTTGCCTTCTCATCAACCAATCCCTGTTTGATTCCTAGCACCCTATATGGTCCCCTGAGACCCTCCAGGAGTGATTCCTAAGCATAGAAACATGAATAGGCTCTGAGCATAGTCATATCTTGCCACATTGGGAGAAGCCAGCTAATTAACTTAAGCTTTATTATTTCCTTCTCACTGCCTATTTTTGGTTCATTTTGTTAATGAACCAAATTTTGTTATTATTTACAGTATCTAGAATTTGAAAACAACCCAGGTGCCTGACAACAGATGAGTGGCTAAAGAAATAGTGGTATTATCTACCCAATGACATACTATGCAGCTGTTAAAAAAAAATGAAGTCATAAATTTGCCTATACATGGATAGACATGGACACTATTATGCTGCATGAAATGAGTCAGAGGGAAAAGGATAGACATAGAAGATTCTCATTTATCTGTGTTTTATATGATAAATAAAATACAGTATGGTAATAATATCCAAGACAATAGAGATGAGAGCTGGAAGGACCAGCCTATGGTATGAAACTTACCACAAAGAGCAGTGAGTACAGTGAGAACACTAACTGCACAGACAACTACCATGACAATGTAGTGAAATACAGAAGCTGAATGCCTATCTCAGTGACAGGCAGGTGATGGGAGTAGAGGGAAATAGGGGACATTGGTAGTGGGAAAGTTGTACTGGTGAAAGGTGATGTGCATTCTATGACTAAAACCCAACTGCAAATGTTTCTGTGACCACAGTGCTTAAATAAAGAAATTGCTAAAAAAAAAAAAAAAGAAAAGTTAGAGATTATGCTCAACAGAAATTGGCCTACACAGCATTTGCTATCTAGTCTATTAAGAAAAAGTTTGCCTGCTCCTGTGTTAAAAAGGGCTGATCAGCTGCAGATGCAGTTCTTTGGCAGGATTCAGGAGCCAGTTATCAGTGCAGCCCAGTGGACCTCCCAGCATCATTCCGAGCTTCAGTTATATAGGAGGGGTGCATGCTAGCTGGTTTGTGAGGTGTGTGGATACCCAGGACAGAACCTGTACTCTAAGCTTCCCCTGACTTTCTGAGGGAACTAGTATGTTAGCTTCTGTTCTCCTACAGGGCCAGTTCATAACTCTACCTATTATGTAATTATTTCTTTACAAGCCAAATACCCCTTACTCAGCTAGAACTTACTCAAGAACAAGACGTTCCTATATTTCTAAGTGCCTAATGCAGGATCTGGCACACAAACATTCAATAAATGTACTATAACCAAATAAAACATTTTCCCTTCCCATAGGACAGAGCAAGGAGAACAAGATACCCAGGAGTTTATAGAATAAGCTCATTGGAGAGTAATTGTAAAATCCCTGCTTTGGGGAGCTGGGGAGATGGATCAGAGGGCTAAGCACTTACTTTGTGTGTTGGAGTCCCAGATTTGATCCCTGGTACTGCAGGTTCTTTGGGTACCATCCATAGTAGGCAAAGCTTATTGTTTAGAGTGAAACAAAAACCTTCCCAATTTTTGTAAACTGAACAGTTTATATTGAAGAAATGAACACGAGTGAATGAATTCATGACATTTTAACAGGAAAACAGAAAATATTGCACTTGATTTCAGTTGTAGTTGGGATTGGAGAGATTCTCCCTCTGGTTGCTCAGGCAGTTTGAGTTCTCACACTTCCTGGCATGTGGAGGAATAGCGTAGATGTCATGGCCAGATATTCATTATCCTCACTTTTCCTTACCTTCACAGCACATCCCCTATCATATCTTGCCACGTTGGGAGAAACCAGCTAATTAACTTCCTCTGGGCCTGAAGCTGAAAAAGCTGTTAATTAGGACAGGGACTCCAAAATTCGAAACTCTATTTTCCAGGAAAGGAAAGAGCACTTTTTTGTTCTTTTTTTGTTGTTGTTGTTCAGTAGAAGTAGAAAGATTGATTAATTTCTCATAACTCGGTTAAAATAATTATTTCTAAATGGTCAGAAATGTGAGATCACATTTAATGCTTTATCTTTAGTAAAAACGTAAGAATATCTACTAAAACAGCTACTTTATGCAGCAAAATTTTGAGCTACTGAAAAAGAGGGATTATCACTCATTTTGCCTTTTAGAACCCAGTTTGTTTTATAAGGGCACTGGGACAATGACTTGTAGAATAAATAAGTAGGAATGAAACTCTCTAAGTTCTAAGTTCAGTGCTGTGAAAGATATGGCTTATGCTTTGCTTTACCAATGACAAATAAATTCAACTTGATTTTGATATTCTCGTGTTTTGTAGATCTTTGGACTTAACTTTTGGCTGCATTTAAAACTTCCCCAAGGACAATCATATTTGTAATAAGGTGTTTAAATAAAGATAATAGTGAAAAAGAAATTCACAATTAAAAAATGTTTAGCTTCAATGAGAAACAATATGTAAAGAAACAACAATAACAAAAATACCCAAAACAAAAAAACTCCATGGTTGCTTTCTCAGGAGAAAGTCAATAGGGTGTAAATAAAGAAGAGGGGTTAGATTTTTAGTTGATGGATAACACAATCACCTTCTAACTCCAGTTTTAGATGATGGGCAATGATAGACATGCTGTAAGAGACTCTTCCACTCTGCAAACACCATAATGTATTTTTTTCTTTTTTCTCAAGCCTTTTCAAACACCTTTTGGCATTAGTATATAAGAGCCATATTTTAACAATATAGCTTAAAGTATTATTATATACACTTTAAGTTTGGCTACAATAGAGTCCCAAATATGTTTGACAGTTATAGTGTACTGTATTTCTACTAACAGCATTTCCATGGATCACATATCTGGGGGCAGATGCAAATTGGCTGTCTAGTACTAAGTGTTGTGCTGTCTCTTCTTCATGCCAGAAACTCTAGGGCATCCTGAGAATACGTGTGATTGGATGGCAAGGACACCAGAGTGTTTCCAATACCTATTTGAAAAATGTCAACTCATTTTCTCTTATACTGTCATTTCCCAGAAAAATAGCACTAACGATTTTACAGCTGAATCTCTCTGAATGCAGCACTCGGCTTAAAGATAAATGGGTTTTGTCTTTGTGGTTTTGCTTTCTCTGACAAACCCATTGAATTATAAGCAAATGTGTTTAAATGAATAATCCTGTTGGCATCTTTCTAATTTTCTTCACCACAAGAAACTCGGTGAGGCAAAAGATTCAGATGGGTAAAATTGAGGGGCCTGACGAAGGAAATGGAAGGAGACAATAGTTTCTGTACCCTGCAGAGTAGTGTTATGAAATAGAAAAAGATCAGAATTTTGTGGAGTCACAGTTAATATAAGCTATAGCCATACCATTATGTTCAGACTTTTGATACTGACATGGTAAAGAGAGTGACTAGATGTCCAGTTGCCCAGTTAATGCTCCCTTACCTAAGTCCTGATTCCTTTTAATTGTTTTTAAACAAAAACCGATACTGATGGCAGCTCTGAAATGAAATTAACCTTCTCTAGTTATCTGCCTTGACAAAAGCCAAAACTGGCTGCCCTTTTCATTGCAGTGTGTGCTTCTCAAAGAATTCAACTTTAGCCACATGAGAAGCATTCCTGGCTTTGGTCAGAGGACAGCCTTAACTCTGCCACGACCTGACCTTCCTAGGGCAGATCTTTCTTCATCAGTCCAGATGGAAGGTGGCACTTCCTGGCCAAGAACTCAGTTGAGTGGAAGGGAGGGAAATTGTGGAGAAGTTTCAGATCATCTTTTGGAACTTTAAATTCTTGCTTCTCTAATATTATTTTTACTTCCGTTTTATTTTCTCGTTTTATTTAGTGTTTTAGGTTTTTTTTTTTTGGATTTATTAGTGTTGATCATTTGTTTCCTTCTCTAATTCCATTTTGTATTTACTTCATTATATCTTTTATTTTATTATCTTTCCCCATGATAATTTTCTTTTTGAATTTCTTGCCAGGCAACTGTTTGATATAGTTAATGTTGGTAGTTTAAAAAAGCATGTTCTTGAAAAATGAGAATCTTCTTTTAATTTCTCTATTTTTTTTGTTATTGGGTTTGATTTGTGTCTAAAATTCTGCAATAGTTTTTTTTGTGTGTGTTTGAATGTCCATGTTTTAAAAAAATAGACTTTATACTTATGAAGCAAGATCTTGACAAAAAAACTTTTTTCTTGGCCCTTCACTGGTATGCTTTTAAGATTTACCCATATTACTGTCTGTTTCTAGAACTCCCCCTTTGGCTTGTCCTACGTACTTGCCTTCTCCTTTTAAGACACCTTTGGTGGATTTCCAAATTGTGAATAACTTCCTCCTGTCACAGTGAAATTCCTTGTTTATGTTTCCTTCTAAGAAAGTTGAGAATTTTGGGAAGAAAGACATCCTGAAATAGAACTGTCAAGTAATAGAATATGCATATATTTAATTTAACTAAGTAGTAACAGATTGTTCTTAAGAACAGCTGCTTTTGTCTAACATGCCACCAGCAATGTCTGAGAGTGCCTTCACAAATACATAAACACATACTTAAAGGACCAGACAGAAGCTATGATAGGCTTCAGGTACTTCAGTAGGTCTCTTACTGTAAATGAAGCAGTAATTTATCACGAAATGACACAACTCCAGCTAGCCAATGGAGTCCTAAGTAGTCAGCCAGTTACTTATTGCATCCCTACCCTCAACCAATATCCTGCTTACAACAGCCACAGCGTCTTATTTAGGGATAGCTTTGCCCTGACCAATCACCTAGCACCCTATAAGCAAATTTTTTATGTGTAGCCAATCACTGCAAAGGTCACCAAACCCATTTTAGAATTCTCTAAACTGTGTATAAAAGTAAGAGTGAAAGTTGGGCCTGGGTTACCAAATGTGCTTGGTTGACCCCAGCATTCTGGTTTATGGCGTTCAATAAAATTCTTTTTGCTTGATTTCATCGAGTGTTCTGGTTCTTGGGTTGAACTGGGAGGCTGGGCCCCAAAATATGTGAAAATACTAATTCTTATCATATAGAATTTAGTGAACCAGCTTCTAATTTTTGCCTTTTTAGTATATGAGTCATAAAATTGATAATTTTTAGTTTGTATTTCTTTGATAATATACTAAGCTATGTTGTTTTTCCCTAAAAGTCATTTTGAATTTTTTGTTTTGTATTTTGCCTGTTCATATGTATTTTGCCAAGCTTTCTATGAATACGGCTATCATCTTCTTGTTAAACTTTGTAGCTTATGCCAAATTGTATAAGGAAGGAGGAGGATAATTCTTCTTTCTCTTTATAACTTCCCATTCAAGAACTGTGTAATTTACCAACCAATTAAAGTCATTTTTAAAGGTTCTATTCAAAATTGCAAGAATTAGTGCTAATTTCTTTAAGAAGATGCAGATTTTCTTGTTGTACTGTGATGTAATTTATAGAAAATATATATGTATAAGATCATATATCTGTAAAATTTGAACACAAATATATTTCCTTTTATTGTAAGTCAGAACACCTGGTGATACTCAGAAGCTACTCTTGGTATGGTCTCTGGGGTTGTTCCTGGTAGTGTTTATTTGTACTGTAGCCATTGAGCCATCTCTCTGTTATACAGAACATATATGTGTATATGTTTCTTTGAGTAAAGTGAAATTGTTTTCCTTAAATAAATTTAAGTAGAGAAATATGAGACGGTAACAAAAGAGAAAATAAAAGATTCTCAATAGTGAACTGTACTTCTTCAGAAAGGAAACAGAGTTGAATATAATCTCAGGGTGTAGAATGAACCCCTCATATACTTTATATCATATTTAGTCACATTTCATAGATACAAATCCAAAATGTCCAGACATAGCCTCAGTCTTGAGAATAATAAAAGTATTGTTTATTATTTGAATGAGGTGACATTTGGAGAACTTCTAAGAATAAGAGAAGCTGGTTACTCAAAGAATCAACCAACTAAGTGATTGGAAGGTTGGACTACCCCAGTTCTACATGCCTGACTTCAAAGAATTGGAGAAGTGCTGCAAGTTGAGGTTAATGCAATTTAATAATGTAAGAACCACCTTACCAGACCAATTGCAAAACTTTAGAGAGTACCTAGAGTTCTGAACATGTGGAAATTTAGAGATAATGGTTTGCCTGGAGAGTGCATGAAAACTCCATATATATACCATAACTCCTTATACTACACCCTATGCATCTCATTATTTAGTTGCTGATTTGCATTTGTTAGCATTCTTTATAATAAATTTGGTGATCTAGGAAACAAACATGTTTTCCTAGTTCTTTGGGCCATTGTAAGGAATTAATTGAATCTCAGGAGAGTGTTTTAGGAAACTGATTATAGCCATTAGAGAGAAGCACAGTTACTGCCTGGAATCGTGTCTGGCATCTGATATAGAGGTTATTTTTGTGAAACTGAAACCCCTGTGCAATGTGAAACTTACCATATGGACATTATCAGAAATGATATTCTACTAGTATCTAAGAATGGAAGGTAATGTTATCAAGCGCAATGCCTCAAGGCCTTCATGTAGGAAGGAGTTTGACAAGTAAAGGGCAAAGAAGAAAACCTATGAGCATGGGGGTCAGCAAAGAGAATAGTGGCTTGAGAGTGAAAATTGGGCGAGGGGTTATAAAGCCTTGTGGATAAATACATCAGATTTAACTGCAAACACTGTGAGACCTGTTTATAGTATTTAAGAATAAGTAGGAGGCTGATTTTTGATTTTAAAATGCATTTGGCTACTTTGCTGCACGGGTTGTAAGAGTGTAAGAATGGAAGCAAACATACATTTTAGGACAGTTCCTGTGAGAGATGATGATGAAAGGAACAATGATGTGAAGGAAAGTGGACAAATATTTTTGGAAGCCAGATTCAGAAAGTGTAGATAGATAAAGGAGACTTCCAAAAAAAAAAAAGATAAATCAAGGATGATTTCTAGATAATTTTCAGCTAAATATTTTAGTGGTAGATATTTAGTAGCCTAAGTATCTCAGTCAAAAAAAAAAGTGTTGCTATTCTTTGGCACACTCTAAAGGAGGCCAAAGACAGCATTTTCTGTCTTTGTCTCTAGAACGAACGCACACACTTGTTTAAAGCCTTCTGACATTCTTTTGTCTTCATTTACGACTGACATTTACTTCTTGAAGTTGATAATTAAATTAATTGGTGAAAAAAGGATATGGCAAATACTCATGCATTGAGCCACCAGTCTGCATATTTAACAATGCTATGACTCTCCTATGGATTAATCCAAGTGAACAAGAAATTAGTTTTTTTCAAGATATATATTATGAAGACCTATTTTTGAAAAATGATTTTGGGGGCCATACATAGTGCTGGTTATGATGTATTCCTGACTCTATGATAAGGGTATGTCTCCTGTACTATATGTGGTACCAGACATCAAAACTGGATCATCACATGTAAGGCAAGCACCCTACCCATTGTTAGTTATTCTTTCAAACCTCTTGAAAACTATTTTAAAGGATGGAATTTAGTAATGGAAAGAAAAAAGGAACAGACATTGCTAAGAGCTTAGTAAAGATTATTTACAAAAGATTTTAGAAGGTCAAATAAATTCACAGTGATATAAGACTGGATCTTTGAACTAGTTACTTAGAAGCTAAGAGAAAGCCAGAATACTTATGCAAAAGGGTGATTTTGCTCTAGTCTGTACACTTTTGGAATATAAATTAAGTATACATACATAATTTTATATAAATGTATATATGTATATACTTATATAAATGTATATCTATTCCTGAATGAAATGTCCTTGTGGTTATTGGTGAATTTATGAGAAGAACAGCCCTGGTAAAATGAAGAGGCTATTTCTAGGAATCAACAAGTTTCCATGTTCCAAATCTCTATGATTAGAGATAGTGGTAACTATAAACAACATACTACATCACTCCTTGTAGCTTTAAATAGACCCGATCAGAGCATCAGAGCATTGCCTCCTGTTTCTTAACATCTGATATTAAGAGATAATTATTTTACATAAGAAATTTTGGCCAGGCGGTGGCACTAAAGGTAAGGTGCCTGCCTTGCCTGTGCTAGCCTAGGATGGACCGGACCGCTGTTCGGTCCCCCGGTGTCCCATATGGTCCCCCAAGCCAGGAGCGACTTCTGAGCGCATAGCCAGGAGTAACCCCTGAGCGTCACTGGGTGTGGCCCAAAAAACAAAACAAAAAAAGTTTTTTTTGAAATTCTAGAAATTCTGAAGAGATTAGTTTGCCATAATATAGCCAGGATCAAACATGGATAATTTAATTCCAAACAAATACTGATATTTTAGAACTGAAGGTATTAGTTATATTGCAGTAATAGTTTGTCAAAAGTGTCCTGTTTCTCTTTCTCTCATAAATAAAAATAATTAAAACTATTGGATTGAAGGCTGTTTATCCAAGTAGAAAGGGGTATTTAAAAAAAGAGTTGAAGTGAACATGGAAAATGATCAATAAAGAACATTAGAATACATTTCAGGTATCAGCTAAAAAGCCAAACAAACCCACATCGATTACAGGATTTCCCTTTTTCTTCCTTCTCTCTTATCAGGTTTAATTTATATGCTCTCAGATCAAAGATCACATTCCTAGGGAATGCAGAAAATAAATCTGTCCAATTAGTAAATTTTATTCACATCATAAATTTTTTATTTTTGAGTTTGGAGCAGGAACATGGCACTTGCAAACTGAGGGCATTTTACATATTCTAAATTAAAAATTAAAAGTGACAAAAAGGACTAGGGAGATAAGAACAGTATGATAAGCACTATTTTTATGTAATAAAATTAATTCAGTAAAGCTGTTGAATTTATAACTTAGAAGAGGTTGTACTTTTCAGGGGAACTAAAACAAGCTAAAATATACAGAAAAGTTATGTGAATCCTTCCAAATACATCTTTTATGTAACGTTACAGAATATATTTATTTATTTTAACTAACAATATTTCTAACTGAGCAAAAGGATGAAATATTCTTTGTGAAACTCAGATGTTCAACATGTTAAAATTCCTTTATGCACCAGAAATTACACTCAGATGGATGAATGTGTATTTAATGTCTTCCTTTCAATGTACTTCTTCCTTCCACCCCCATACTCCCAACCTCCCCTGGCCTGTTCTGGTCTGGGAGTCTGATAGTGGGAAACTCATTAATTTGCATTTTGATTTTGGATTGGGTATGCTAATAAGGAGCTCAATAGGAGCCTGGTGAAAGATGGTGAGCATTTGCTCTCTTGGGAGTCTCAGTCTGGCAGTACACCTCCATAGAAAATTATTGTCTTTCTGGTGCTCACTTCATTGCTTCTTTTTCTCCCCATGTTCTAATAGCTGCTTTACAATATTGAACTGAAGTTGTGAATTACTCTCATGCCATTTCACTGCCCCCTATATTTTCATATCTCATTAATCATACTTTCTTTGAACTAACCAATTTCTATTTGTCA
Organism: Crocidura indochinensis; assembly: GCA_004027635.1. Lineage (NCBI taxonomy): Eukaryota > Metazoa > Chordata > Mammalia > Eulipotyphla > Soricidae > Crocidura > Crocidura indochinensis. The sequence goes on along the minus strand of PVKC010004305.1, from coordinate 22,107 downwards.
TCTGTCTCTCATTGGGATCTAAGGTGATTTAAACTGGAAGACAAAATCAGATCTCTGGATATTCATAGGTAGCTAGGTCTTCTCAGAATATAATGAGAATGGCTTGACAAAATGGGAATTGCCAGGGAAATATACAGTGAGGGAGTTACATTCTTCTCAGAGGTAGACATTAATGTTCAGTCTTTCAGTGGAAATGTGTACTTCTAATTCAGAGACATTTGTAAGTTAGAATTCCTAAAAGGTTGGACTGAATAATGTCCTCAAAAACTTTCTTCTTCTATCTCTGGAAATATTTGTCTGTGAAATTCTTGACAATTTGAGAGACTGAGGTAATTTTATTCACTCTTCCCTTTATTTCACACATTTTTGGATATTTTCATTCTGTTATACAGCTTTACGGGTGTATAACTTATAGTCTGATCTGTAGAGAGAAAATAGATGACCATATACAGCTAATATTCAAATTAGGAGTAACATGCTTTATTTTTTTATGTTCTTTCTTTATATTTTTAAATATTTTTTTTACTTAAGCACCTCAATTACAAACATGATTGTAGTTGGGTTTCAGTCATATAAAAAGACCCTTCACCAGTTCAACATTCCCATCATCTATGTTGCCAACTCCCACACACCCCCATCATACACACACCTGCATTTGAGACAGGAATTAACACACATCACAAAGAATAAGAACAATCAGTGCTGATGGGGATGTGGAGAGAAAGGAACTCTTATTCACTGTTGGTGGGAATGCCGTCTAGTCCAGCCTTTATGGAAAACAATAAGGAGATTCCTCAAGATTGGAAATTGAGCTCTCATATGATCTAGCTATTCCACTCCAAAGGATACCCTAGAAATACATAAAATACAATTCAAAAACCCCTTCCTCACATCTATATTTACTGCAGCGCTATTTTCAATAGCCAGACTCTGGAAACAATCAAGATGCCCTTCAACAGATGAATGACTAAAGAAACTGTGGTACATATAAACAATAGAACATTATGCAGCCATCAGGAGAGATAAAGACATGAAATTTTCTTATACCTGGATATCCATGGACTCTATTATACTGAGTATAATAAGTCAGAGGGAGAGAGATATAAAGTAGTCTCACTCATATACAGGTTTTAAAGAAATAGAAGACATTATTATAATATTGCCCAGAAACAATATAGATGAGGGCTGGAAATACCAGCCCACGTTATAAAGCTCACTACAAAGAGTGGTGAGTGCAATTAGAGAAATAACTGCACTCACAACAATGGTGACTTGCATGCTTTTGAGAAGAATTGTGTGTGTGTGTGTGTATTCACATTCCAAAAGATAGTGAGCAATTCTGTTTAAGATTTATCAGCCTTCTAGCAAACGTTGATAAATTCTGTCTAGGATAGTAGATTGATAGAAAAGGGTAGGATTCTTTAGATTTTAGAGAGCCATAAAATACTAGGCCCACAATTTTTAAATGCACCTCCTAGTCAAGAGGTATTTAAGTGTCTTGCTTGAGGTTATAAATAATGTGAGTAATCAGTTATTTATACAAATTGGCAGAATTTTATAGCAAAAAATATAATAAAAGATTAAGGAAGCACAGGCTAGAAAACTTGGTAAGTAGAAAGGAACAGATTATTACTAAGATGTCAGAGAAAGTAAGAATAATATATTTTCAGCGATAGATATTTAAAGACCCAATGAACTAATTAGATTTTATAAAAAAAATAAAAGAAGTTAAGGATTCCTGAGGTTTTTTTCCCTAAGATAATTGATGACATAGTGCTTTAAAACAAAAAGTATTCCAGAGTTTCTGTTTGGAAAAATAAATATTGGCTTAAGCTAAAAGACAGCTTATAATAGGAGAAAATATTTGCATTCAACATATCAGGTAAAGGGTTGATATCTAGGATAAATAAAGAACTCACAAAGATAAATAAAAAATAAAAACCATATAAATATGCAGGAGAAATGGTAGAAATGAATAGGATCTTCTCTGAGAAAGAAAATTAAAGGGAGGTTAACAGGCACACAAATAAATACTTATAATAATTTATTACAGAGAGATGCAAATCAAGATAACAATAAGATCTATCATCTCACACCAGTTAGAATGACACACATAAAAATATTGTGTTGGGTGGAGATGTGGTAAAAATTATTTTTCATCCACTGCTAATGAAAATGTTGTCTAATTCAACCTTAGTGGATAACTGTATGGAGAGTTTTCAGTAAGTTAAGAATTGAGCCAGCCATTCTGCTCCTGGATATCATTTACCTTTAGGAGACAACAAAAGTCATTTCTAAAGGACATGTTCACATCATTATTCATTTTGGCACTTAGTAGCTTATATATGGAATCAATTTAGGTGTTTAGTGATAGATATCAGTATGTAGATCATAAAGATGTTGTATATATGCAAAGTGGAATACTACACAGCTCTAAGAAAAATTAAATCATGAAATTCACTGCCAACATTGATTGAACTGGAATATACCATGTTAAATCAGCTAAGCCAGAAGAAGAATGTAGTCTCACTTGTATGTGGTATATAGAATTACTATATATTATAAATCTATATGATGAAGAAATGTAGTATAATAAAGTGTCTAAAATGTAGTATGTTAAAGAAGATACAATATGTGAAATGTAGTGTATTAAAGTCAGAATATAGGGATAAGAACAGAGAAGAAAAGACATAAAAGGAGAAATAAGAAGAGACAGGGAGTACAGGGCCATGGATCAATGGGATTTGAGTACATTAATGGTATGAGGAGTGATGTGGCTAAATTCAAAACACAGAGCCAACAGCACTGAAAAAACAGGAGATTCAGACTGGAAAAGACAACTTAAAATGTACCTGTCAAGGTGGTAGAAAGGGAACCTGGAAACACTGGTGGAGGGAAGTTGAAACGGGTGGTGGAATTGTGCTAGAAAACTTTTTATCTAAAACTCAACTATAAATAACTTAAAATTGTGCTTTTTTGGTGGTTATTTTGTTTGTTTTGTTTTGGGGCCACACCCGGTGAAACTCAGGGGTTACTCCTGGCTATGAGCTCAGATATTGCTCCTGACTTGGAGGACCATATGGTACACTGGGGGATTGAATCATGGTCCCTCCTAGGTCAGTCACATGCAAGGCAAATCATGCTGTTTTAATAAACTAAGTAGAAAGTAGAAAGAATAGTTTAAGAAAATGAAGTTAGTTCTAGAAATGCTGACATGTTTTGGACTAGTAACATTAGAAATGCAATATAACTAGTGTCATAGATTTCAAAATCAACTTGATTAGATCACTTAGCTCATGGGTAAAATGAAATTGGAGGGATGAAAGGGGCCGGGAGGTGGCGCTGAAGGTAAGGTGCCTGCCTTACCGCGCTAACCTTGGATGGACCGCGGTTCGATCCCCCGTGCCCCATATGGTCCCCCAGGCCAGCCAGGGGTGACTTCTGAGCGCATAGCCAGGAGTAACCCCTGAGCGTCACTGGGTGTGGCCCAAAAACCAAAAAAAAAAAAAAAGAAATTGGAGGGATGGCAAAGAGAATTGTTCTAAATACATAAACAGCTTATTAATAGAGGTCAAGTCCAAGTGTGTCCAAGTAAAACTTATACAAAGTTCTTTGAAAAGACTTCATCTTAGAATATTTTCCTTAGTGACAAATGTAATAGTGAAATTAATTATTTGAAAGCCAGTTATTCATAAATTGAAATAAAAATGCGTATGTAGGAGAAACTGTTTAAAAAGCTATTTAATAATAAAGATGTGAGAATTGATTGCTAGAGCTTTGCTTTATCTATTTGCTTTGGAACACTTTGTGCTAACTTACTTCTAATTTCTGTGCTTAGGGATCACTCCTGGTTGTGCTCAGGGGTCTATATATAAAGGGGATTGAAACAGCATTTGTTGCATATAGGACAACTTTGCTTCCTGTAATAACTCTTCAACGTTTTTTTTCAGAGTTTCTGATGAAGATAGTGAAGAAAAGAGTGTTTGTGCAATGTCTTAGTGAATGAGAGTAATAAAGTTATAGGAAGAAAATAGACACCAAAAATCTGAAGAATGCTGAATGCCTATGGTTGAGGATGGGCACAATGGAAGGAGAGGTAAAAAGAAACAGTGCAGTAGAGAGCTACAATGCAGTTCTATTTTAGAATAAAAGTCTTTGGATAAATAATACTATATTATTATGCTAAGAGAAAGTCATTAGAATAAATTATTATACTGAGAATATTGTAGAGAAGATTTTCTTGAGACTGGAAGCCACATCGTGTCATTAAGGAATCATGAGGTAACAAAAGAGAAGCAGTTTTGAAGTGTGACAGACCTGAATTGGAATCCCAGTTCTGTTGCTTACCAGCTGTGCTATTTTGGCAAAAATTACTTAAGAATATCCTTAGTTTCTTATGCTCTATAAAATAATTCCCTATTGTGTGTCTCTTGTAAGGATCCAGTGAGGCAGGCAAAATTACTTGGTAGAATGCCTGGAACCTAACAGCTTCTTAATTAAATCTATACCTTTAAGAATACAGTAAGTGGTAAGGAAACAGGAAAATAATAACAACAGTTTTTGAAAAGTTCTGTTGTATATGATCTTGGGAAAGATGTAGAGAATTTATTCCATGATAATTGAAATAGAATGTGTTTGCCCATAGGAGAAATGAGCAGTGTCGGATCATGTAAGAAGTCAAAATGAAAGACAATAGGTGAGCCAGAGCCAGATGCCAAAAATGTAAGGATTCAGGATTACATACATGGAAGGGAAGAATGAATATTAGACAGGGGCATATATTTATACTTCAGTGTTTGGAAGAAGAATATTAATTCTTTTTTGTTCGCCACACCTAATGATAATCAAGGGTTACTCTTGGCACTGTACTCAGAAATTACTCCTGTGGTGCTTGAAGGATGATATAGGATGTCAGTGATTGAAACTGTCAGCTGTGTACAATGGAAGCAGAATAAGGATGCAATATGAGTTCTCTTTTGAAAGAATGAGTATTATTAGTAGAAGTCATTTACCAAGTTGAGCTCCCCACCCCCTACCTCCTGGAGGCAGCAGTGAGGGCCCAGCAAGAGTTGCAGAGCAGCTGTTGAACAGTCCCCACCTCAGAAAGTGGCAGTAAGTGGAGCCTGCCCAGAGGCCCAGAAGGGACCTACTGAGAGGTGCAGATCAGTGTAACGAGACAACCCTGCTCCCAGGAGTTGGCAGTACCACGCTGAACCTAGTGACACCTGTGCAGCTTGAAGAGTGTGGCAGCACATATTGTCTAGTCAATGAACTCCAGCACAGCACACATAGAAGACAACACACTGCAAAAGACACAATGTGGAAATTACAAGGAACATCACCATGTTTAAAGTATGAAAATGGTAGTTCTACAGACCCAAAATATACTGGCCACCTATATCACATCTTCAATAAAAGCTTTAGAGAGAAAATCTGAAGGATGCTCAAAGAACTCAAACCATGAAATGAAATGAACAAACCACAGTTAAAATTCAAGAGGATATGAAATAGAAATGAAAATATTTTAAACTGAAACAATATGACTGAAAAACTTGGTAAGTGAAATGAAACACTCACTGGAAAGGTCCAGCAGGGTAACAGCTGCTAAGGATGTAAGCAGTGAACTGGAAGATAAGCTCATAACAAATATATACATCATAAGAGGTTGGAAAAGATCGTTTAAATATCAGATCCTTAAAATTGATCATATGCTTTATCTCTGATCCAGAAATTTTACTGGTAGGTATAAACTGGAAACAAAAACACAATACAAAAATGCCCTCTGCATTGATGTTTACTGTAGCACTATTTACAATAGCCAGAATTTGGAAACAACTCAGGTGCCTAAAAACTGATGTGACACTAAAGAAACTGTGGTACATTTATACAGTACAGTCATTAGGAAAATTGAACTCATGGAATTTGTCTATACATGGATGGACATGGAGATTATTATGTCAACAGAAATGAATCTGAGGAAGAGAGATAGACATATATAGTCTCATTCATCTGTGGTACATAAGAAAAACGAAAGACAGTATGGTAATATTCGGAGACAATAGAGATGAGGCCTGAAGACCTTTGATATAAAGCTTCCCATTAAGAGCAGAGAATGCAGTTAGAGAACTGCACTGACAACTACCATGACAATGATATTTAGAATGAATTGCTCTGGACAACTGGATGCTGAAATGGGTAAAGTGATACCGATGGAACCCCCTCATTGTCTATAGTACAAACTATAGTATCAGAAAAAATAGAGAGCAAGAGAGAGGGAGAGAGAGAAAAAGAGAGAAAGGCAGAATACCTCGCTCAGATAATCAAGGGGTTGGGGAATGGGAGGGAAATAGAGGACATTGGTGCCAGGAAAGTTGCACTGGTGAAAGGAATATACATTATATCACTTAAACCCAATATGTACATTTCTTTAATCATGGTGCTTAATTAAAAATATTATTATTATAAAAAAAAGCCATTCACCAAGGAGCATGATAAAGTAGAGAGCTTCTGCCAGTTAGAAATAGTCTATAATGTGTCATGAAGGCTATAGGAATCAATAATGTAGAATCAATTACTTGCTCATCAGGAGATCAGTGATGATGTGGAATAGTTATGTTTCACTAAAATTTAGGAAATATATTAGGAATACATTTTTGTAGAATTGCAGTAATTCTGCGAAACTATTAAAATCAAATGAAAAGACCAAAAGTTAAGAGATTCCTGGAGTATTTGATCCCTTAGTTTATTTATTTATTTATCTATTTTTATTTATCCATTCTTTTCTTTATCCTCTATTTTTTTTCTTTTTCAAACAAATCCACATAACTTGAACTATTCTCGCCTCCCAATTAAGGGGGGGAAGAGGGGTAGCCAAGACCAAACAGGTGTAAGACCACCAAGTAGTAAGCTAGGCACAGAGGGGACCACTTGCTTTAGCAACCCCTGGGTGTGTGTGGGGGGGGGGGGGGGGGGGGGGAAGGAGAGAGGATATGGGAAGTAGGACAGAACGGAGGTAGAGGGAGGACTTTTTGGTGATGGGCGCTCCCCTGACTTTATGTTAATTTGTACCTAAAATATGATTGTCAACAATATGTAAGCCAATATGTTTAAAATTAAAATGATAAAAAAGAAATTAAAAAGAAACTATGTTTGACATTTATAAGACTATTTTAGATTTGAGAAATATCAAATTTTAAAATATAAATTATTTATAAGAAAAAAAAAAGAGGGGCCGGGCGGTGGCGCTAGAGATAAGGTGCCTGTGCTAACTTAGGACAGACCGCGGGTTCGATCCCCCGGCCGTACCTAACAGGAGCGACTTCTGAGCGAATAGCCAGGAGTAACCCCAGAGCACCACCGGGTGTGACCCAAAAACCAAAAAAAAAAAAAAATCCTCTCTTCTGAGCCCATCTACGGACCGTAACCTCTCCTGACCCCGTACCCAAAAAGCGCGACCATTCCTCTGCGACCGCGCCTACTTTGAAACCCCTGAATTCCATATCAGCAAGGGGACTTCTGTGAATTCTGTTTATGGGTGATCGTCCTCCCACTGTAAATTTGCCTTGTCCTCTCTCTTTGCATCTTTGTTCTTATAATTAAAAATAAAATTAAAAGAAAAGAAAAAAAAGAGATGTGTTTTGATATGAAAAATTTCAAATAATTAATAACATGGCCCCAGATTGGATGAGTGGCAGTGACCCGAAAGTGCTTTTCATATTGATTTACTAAAATCTAATTAAAAGGGATAAGGGCCTTCATTAACATTCAGAGTCTAACAGAAGTTAGACTAGAAGGTGTGATTTTATATATATATATATATATATATATATATATATAATATATATATATATATAAGTATATATTTATATATATGGGAATAGTTGGATTTTTGAAGCTACAATAAAAATTTTAAAAAAGGAAAACTGAATTGTTTTAACTTAAGGCAAGCATGAGGCTAAGACATTTTACAGAACAGAATCACAATGATTTAGGGAATCATTGTAGAATGTATAACCCTTATACATTTTCATGCCATATGCCAATGACTGTTATCCTTCATGTAATAACATCAAGGGGACTGGTCCAGAAAGTTCATCAAATGACCTTATTATGCTTCATGTAGATGACCTGAATTTGATCCCATTGGCCCCCTAACTACACCTACAATAAATGCTTAGGGAACTCTAGCTATGCTTGGGTGACCATAGATAGTTCCGGGGATCAAAAAGGTATCAACCATATACAAGGCAAATGCTTGACCTCTTACTATTCTTGTCTGGTTCCAATGTTACATATTGTGAAGTCTGTTTAGGTTCTAATAGGTTACTCTGACTGTACCAAACCTTCCTCTAAAATGCTCTGACTTGTCATATGACTTATCATAATTTCCCCTAAAATATACTTGGATTTGCTTGGTGCTTGATACTTCTAGTGCTTTCTTAACTATTGGAGATTAATAATTCTCACCTCCCAAAACCAAAAATAAATCAGGTGAATATTTTAGCAGGGCCTATTCTTTATATTATCCAGTTGCAAAGCACACTTCTTGAATAGATGACATATCCTAGTTTAGGATACATCACCAGATTCAAGTCTGAGAGAACCCTTTGCCAGTCGATATGAGTGCGGGTCACTGGAAGATCCCTTCGCAGAATTTTTCTCAGGGCTTCATTTGACAAGTCCTGCAATTCTTCTAAGACTGCTACTTGAAATTTATTCTCTTGCTCTTCCACCAGCCTCGCAAAACTCAGAGCCAGTTGAGCTTGGTTAACTACCTCCAGACTTTCTTTCAGGTCTTTGGAGATTTCAATATGAAGATTGACAAATTTGAAGAAGTGAGCTTGCACAAAAATTCTTCCAGTTACTTGGGTTAGAAATGGATTGATTTGGAAAATCCATTTTGATTTCCAAAGGCCATTCCAGCAATTTCCTGATTCGTAGCTGTGATCTTCAATGCAGGCTATCAAGAACTCCTTCCCTTTCACAGTTTTTCTTAGTACATTGCAGTTTCCTGCTGGGTAGTGGTCGTTCACGTACAGTTTTAAAGCACACAGCACAGCAGTTCTGAGATATTCTGTCTCATTCCGGATGATACCATGACTTTGAATGTCTTTCAGTTGGTTTTGAAGCAAGTCAAATTTGAAAGAAAGTTTGCTTTGGTGATCAAAGAATCGGTTGTCCCCCACTACATTATGGTGAGACAGGAGTACTGGATTACCATCAATGCAAAGTGGTACAGAATATTTTTTGCAGTGTTGATGTCCTGCATACTCACCTTGATGGTTCATAAGTTTTTCATCACGGATCAGTAGACAGAGATCATCAAAGGCATTTACAAATTCTCCTGGAGGAGCTTGTACCAAGAGCCGATAGATTATTTTCTCTTTCTCCTTTCTACTCAGAACAGTATGGGACATGTTTGGTTGCTGCAGAAGCAAAGCTGAAATCCAGGGTGTTCGAAAGATGAGAAATCACCCCATAAGGTGGATTTCTCATCAAGGTGTTAAACATGCAAGCTTAAGGTTACTAGGTCTAACCATGAAAACAGGTTGTCTGGCAAGTTCTGATTTTCCTGATGATGTCACAGAGATGTTTTCCTGATGAAGTGTGGAATTCTTGCTGATATCATAATAGATGTTTCGTCCAAAATGAAGACATGACAACCACCTTCTGACTGGTGCTCAGCTCAACATGATTTAAGGATTTTAAGAACTTACATCCTGAACAGCCTTCTTCAAAGTGGTGTGTCTGTATACATTGTATATTGTCAAGGGTTGACTCTAGACAAATAGTCCAGAATTCTAGGGAGGGTTTTGCTGGTCTTTGCACCTTTGTGGAAAACTGTATTTAACGAATATGGTTAGATCATACTTAAACAACTCTTAAATTGAGTTGTTTAATTAAGATCCTTAGAACAGCTTTCCCCCAAGTCAATGGAAGCATCATCTGTGGAAAGGTTTTGAGCAATTTGAATGAAATAGCAAAAATAAAAAATATAATAAGCCGTTGGTTGAAAAATGCTAGCCAGCCTTTATGTAAGAATGCTTCATTTATAATAAACAATGTGGGTTTAGACATTGTCATTATTAGACATTTGGAATTTAAGGAAGAGACAAGAAAGTTTCAGCAGCAATAAAATGCAGGGACTACATTTTAAATTAAGGCATCTGTGGGGATTTAAGTGTGAACTGACTTTCCTGTAAAAGGCAACAAACCACTTTATTCTCTGCTTTTTTCTCTAGAGAAGGGACAGTGCCAACAATCGATGAGTCTCCAGAAATTCCTTTCCTGCAAAGGGCAGAGTTAATTATATTTGGAACTCAGACAACAGTTAATGGGGAGAGACTTCTAAATATTGGAAACAAGCAACGGTCATGCAAACATGGAGAAATATCCACTCAGAAGTTCTTTTTCTCCTTCTCTTCTCCTCTGTTCCTTTTGTTTATGTCTTCTTTGATACTTTATGAGCAGCCCCAAACTGAAGGTTTTTAAATGTACTGCTTCCAACCTTAGCTACCCAAGCTTTTCTGTGTTTCCCCACATTCCTTTATGTTTTTTCCCTTCTATGAGCTTATATTTTTGTCATATAAACTCAGTATCACTAAATCTATATGTTTTGTTAATTTTAAAAATCTTAAAATTGAGAGGAAGTTTGTCTCTTTGTGACAGTAGAGATAATTATGTTAATTCTTCTCAACCTTAGTGTCTCAAATTGAAGTTTCAAAATAGAAGTAACTAATTTTTTTCTCTTTTTTTGGGCCACTTCTGGTGATGCCCAGGGGTTACTCCTGGCTATGCGCTTAGAAATTGCTCCTGACTTGGGGGACCAATGGGTTGCCGGGGGATTGAACCTCTGTCTGTCCTGAGTCAGTACATGCAAGGCAAACACCCTACTGCTGTGCCACATCTCTGGTCCCAAGAAGTTCCTAACATTTTATTAATAGTTTATTTATACATGGCAAGTAAACTTGCATAGTTAGGTCTTGAACATGTTATACCAAACATTATACACTTATTTTGAAAATTTAAAGTCATTTTTGATGGTATTTAAAATACTGACTTTTTAGTGTGTGTGTAGCTGAACATGAGATAAATATGGTAGTAGTGTCAGCCTTGGTGGCATTTTGCTGTCTCCCAGTAGCAGAAACTATGTTCATACACTGTGAATCCATTTAGTTCCCCACTTTCTTAAATGTATATTTGCCACCTTTTTAGAAGAGAAAAATGTAGCTGAGATTGGTTTCAGGATAGAGAGCTAAAAGCTTAGTTTTCATTTTATGTCTTCAGGTATTAAAATAAGAATAAAATTACCCCCAAATTAATGCTTTCTTTTATTTTAATTTTATCTTGATATAATTCCAGTGCATTTTATTCTCTCATACCTTTATCATAGAATAGTACTCACATAACTCTGTTGACTTTAAATATGATTTGTCATAGAAGTAACTTGTCATTTCATCAGGAAAATAATGCTTTAAAAACTATTGCCGGTAGCTAAAGACATCCATATTTTTCTAGACATTTTTTAGGACTTAATGATTATGAGAATTTCCTTAACTACTTTGTGCCCCATAAATGGTTTTTGTCGATGGTTATAGATGAATTTAAAGGTGGCAAAATTACAGTAGAAGCAGCTTATAAATTACTTGAAAAATTTGATGTTCATTGCAGCTTTATTCACATGAAATATATTTTTAAGGTGAGATATATACCTTCTGTTTAACTTAACTCTAGGGAGAACTTAATCTGAAAACTGTAAAATATTGCTAGATACTTGGTTGCTACAGAGATGTATATGAAAAATTAGTATTTTAATAATTTAAAATATGAAATCTATTTGGGATTGGGAGGGAGAAACTTTTGGTGAGAAGTTAAATTAGTTTTGACAAAGTTTAAGATAATTCCAGGTTGTTACTTTCAAAAATTTTTGAGTACACAGGATTGTTTATGAGATTGATGTAGAAGAAATCAAAATTATATAAATGATACAATGGTAAACAGAGACTAATGATTTATAGAAGAAATGGAAAATTTTGATAAAATTTTATTCACTATCAAAAAGAAAATCATGCAAAAAGTTAGCTGTTTAAAGAAAGGCTAGAGGAATATTTCTTGGCTAAATTTTGTGATTAGAAAATAGATAGGATTCTGAACAAAAAAATTTAAAAAGTCATATATATATATAGTTGAATTTTGCTTTAAGAAAATGCAGAAAGTATTACAAAATCAGACAGAAAAAATAGACTAGCTGTACTGTTAGGAAGATAGAAATTCTAAATAAATTTTGTTTTTCAAAGGTGTGTAGGCAGATAACACAATCTATGTTAAAGTTATCAGTCGCATTAACTGGCAAGAAATAATGTTTTACTTCTCTGTGAACTAATATATAAACCCTATGAAATTATGGGTACTGGTAATGACAGGCCTGTTATTCAGGGTAAAATTACTTGCTTATTCACAAAAATAGAAATGATAAGAATCTCAGCACTTTGGTGCCATATCTCCAAAATCCAATTCTCAAGGCATGATGGAGACAGATCATGTGACAAGTGTACAGAGGGGCTTCAAGCTGAAGGAACCCCTGATCTTTCATTCTGGGTAGTTCTTTGCCTTTTGGAGCTCTATGATCATTACTGTGGACAATAAAGAGCCCTGCATTTTCTTCTTGAGAGGAACATAATATCTCCTTTATACAAATACCCTTGAAATGTCAGTCATGAGGAAAGGCAAGCTTGTGTCTCCTCTTAGAAATACCCCTGATTCAATGTCACTATGTACCTAAAATACTACTGTGAATGATTTATAATTCACTGGTCAAAATAAAAATTATTAATAAAAAAAGAAAAAAGAGAAATGTTCAGGCCATATAATTCTCAGCTGGTTCTTCTCTCACTACGATTTATTCTCCATGTTTAAAAATTTTGAAGAAGTGCATTAAAAGAAAAGCTATACATCTTAGCAAATTGTAGTAAGAGACAAAGTTTCAGAATTGTTTCCAGGAATCCCAGAAACTTGTACTACAATAAGCTATCAAAATCAGGGCCTTGAGAGGTTAAGTCAATTGCTTTGTACCTGGCCAACTCTTTGTTTTTCCGTGGCACTTAAGTCATTCCCTGATCAGCACTGGAGGTAGCCTAGTATCAACAATTGTCTAGAGCCAGGTGTAACCCCAAAACAAAACAACAATCAATTCAATGTTAAAAACATGTAAGAAATGAAAGATTTGGTGAATGACCTTTGCAAAGAAATTTCCTTGTAGTGATATGGTCCAAAGGGAGCTATAGCTATGTGCTTTCTAGTTTAATAAAATTCACATGTAGAACAAGATATATTATTAAATATTAAATATGTATCAAGAGTAAGATATGAGGGGCCAGAACAATAGTACAGTGGGTAGCTTGCTTACCTTGCATGGGCCTAACCCAGATTTGAACCTCGGCATCTCATATGGCCCCCTATGTATGATCAAAAGTAATTTGATTGCAAAGTTAGGAGTTACCCATGATTGCTCTAGTATCTGTAGATAGATGTTTTAAATAAAAGTAAGAAAAATGCATACCATATATAAAATATGCAGAAGTTATGTGTAAAATAATATATTATTTTGAGGCCAGAGCAATGACACAGCAGGTAGGGCATTTGCCTTGCATGTGGATCACCCATTACCCAGGTTCTATTCCCAGCATCTCATATGGCCCCCTGGGCCAGTCTGGAATAATTTTTCAGTGAAGAGCCAGGAGTAACCCCTGAGAACAGTAGAGTATGACCCCAAAACAAATAAAGTAACTTATTATTTAAGATTATTATTTGAACATGGCAAAGGTTCACTGTGCTTAGCAAAAAATTTTAAATTCGCTAGAAAATGTCAGTTCTAAATATTTGAAGAGCAGTTTAGTCTTTAAAAATTAAAAATCTCTTTGATCATAATACTTTTAAAGTATAAACTACATATAAGGGCCATCTACATATTAAAATGATTCTACTCGATACTTGATTCCAAAAGCTGATGATTTGTTGACTTCAGTTAAACTTCCAGGTATGTATTAAGATGTTTGTTTAACATAAATTTAAGTTGTAGGGGCCCGGGAGATAGCATGGAGGTAGGGCGTTTGCCTTTCATGCAAAAGGTTATCAGTTCGAATCCCGGTGCCCCATATGGTCCCCTGTGCCTGCCAGGAGCAATTTCTGAGCACGGAGCCAGGAGTAACCCCTGAGCACTGCTGGGTGTGACCCAAAAACCACACACACACACACACACACAAAATTAAGTTGTAGCATGGCTAAACATTTCTGCATACCTAAAGATTAAAATTAATGTCTATCTCTTTTGCTTCAATTTTTATTTCTGCTCTTTTTACATATAATGGTTATATCTTTTAGATAGTTAAAAAACACAATCTTGGCCCAAAACTTCCAGAGCTTGAAAGCTAGTGTTATTGTCAAGCTCAATGAACAGGGAGAAACTTTACTCTGTTAGTTCTTACCTGATTAATACTTGAAAAATCAGAAATCTTTCTGAACAAATATCTTTTTATTTTTTAATAATTTTATTGTGACCAACGTGAATTACAAATCTTTCACAGTAATATTTAAGGTACATAGTGACATTAGATTAGGGCATTCTCACCACCAGTGTTGTCCTCCCTCCACCTCTGTTCCCAGCATGCATCCCATATACCCTTCCATGTTCCCTGAACTGCTAGTATAACTGGTCCCTTCTGTGTATAGCTTGTTGTAGATTGAATATCAATTCTGTTGTCGTTGACTTTAGGTTTGATGTTTAAGTTTGATCATTTTTTATTTCTACTCAATGTTCATATGACTGTTTGGTCCTGGTACCATCCATTTTTCCCCCTCAATTTCTGAGGCAGAACAAGATGATTCAAGTTATGTGGTTCTGTTTAAAAAAATAAAGAAAATAAAAAAGAAAAGCAAACAAAAACCAGGAGGAGTCTGTCTAGAGATTATAAATATAAATTTAGAAGAAGAAAGAAAAAAGGAGAAACATAACAAAAACCACAAACAACAGCAAAAACAAAAAATTCAAACAAAAAACCAAAATCAACAACTACAAAAAAGCACCACAGCAACAAATACAACAATCAAACAATAACCATGAGTATGAAAAAAAAAAAAAAGGAAGAAGGGCTAATTTGGCAAGGTTTTGTGTTTTGTGTTGTGTTTTTTTTTGCATAGGCAAATATCTTAATTTGATGCATAGACATTCTTAATATAATTTCTGTGTAATATTATTTGCTAAGATGTGTTAAATAAATTATTATTTTTGATGTAATTGTTACCACACTAGGCACAAGAAGGCACCCATAAATTTTAGGCAGAATTATATCAATCATGACTCTTTAAAAAATATATAGGGAATTGTATATTTATTAGCATTCTAAGAGCTCCTATAAATTCCAGCTCCTATAAATTATTTCCTTACTAGGTAATTTTGCATTATAAAATTTAAGTAAAATCACAACTTTTTGACCATAAAAATATTTTAAATGTTTTAATACAAAATTAATTACTGAGTCATAACTTGAGTAGAAACTTTCTGTTTTTTAATATCATGTGAAAATTATTGCTGTGTACCAGAATGATAGCACATTGGAAAGGGAACTTAACTTATATGCAACTGAAATAGTTTCAATCCTCATCATCCTCTATGGTCTCCCAAGCATTGCCAGGTGTGAGTAAATCCTGAACACTTCTGGGTGTGGCCCAACATATTTTAATAAAATAATATTTTGTCATCTTCAATTGTAAAACATTTTATGAGAAATGTCATTTTAACATATATGACTTCTTAGATTATAATTTTGTTTTATATAAAACTGTTCTTTTTAATTAAAGAATTTTTATTATTCTAGTACTTCAAATCCTTTTTTGATTTTGGCACACACTCACCAATACTTAGTGGTCACTCTTGCTGCTACACTCAGGAATGCCTGAATGTATGTATGCTCAAGGGACCATTTAGAATGCCAAGTATTGAACCCAGGTCGATTGAACCTGGTTGTGTGCAAGACAAGTACTCCAGCCCACTATTGCTTCAGCCCCCATTTTTACTTTAAATCTTAAAATTCTCCAGTTTGTTAGCTCTATGTTCATGAATATATATATGTGCATGTAAGTATAATATATTGCACTCTGATAAAAATTGTAAACGATAAAAAGTAAATAGTCTTGTTCCATATCAGGGGAATAGATACATAAAATACTATTTTATATTTAGATTGTGATGATAGCATAGGCATTATTAATATTGAATCTCAGAAGATAGACTATTTAACTTAGGTTTAAAAATACTTTTCTAAAATTTTTACTGTATTTTGAAGAATCAGATTATTAAATATGCTTCACTATAGGCTATGTAAAAGAGGTGTAATATCTTGCATGTTTGGCCTGATTATAAAAATTATGAATGGTAGGGGCCGGAACGATAGTAAAACAGTAAGTCGTTTACCTTACTCGGCCAACACAGGACTGAGTCCAGGTTTGAGTCTTGGCATTCTTTCTATATGGTCCCCAGAACCTGCCAGGAGCGACTTCTGAGCATAGAACCAGGAGTAACTCCTGAGCGCCACCAGGTGTGACCCAAACAAAACAAAACAAAACAAAATATGAATGGTATACAATTGAATATAAATTTCCTGTTGCAGGCAATTGGTCACATTAACTTTTATTTTTTGAGTAGGAAAATATTGCTGGTTCTAGGATAAGTCTGACAGTAGTCAGAATAGATTGGAATTTTGCTCTCAGAAATCACTCCTCATGGACTTGACGTGCCATATGGGATTTCGGAGATCGAACCTGGGTTGGCCCCTGTCAAGGCACATGCTCCTCTGGCTGTGCTATCCCTCCAAATTCTGGATTGGAAATTTGAAGGAAAAGAGAGGCATTCCTGCATCAACTATTACAACTACTGGTCAGACCATCAGTTACGTTTTATATGACTCTACTTCAAGTTTATTATTTTCCATGGCACTTGACTCTCCATAATCTAAACTAACTTTTTTCACTCTCATCTTAAAAATCATCAAAAACATATCTTTTTGTTAAATTACTTTTTTTTATAAATAGCAGAAAGTTTATCTGATTCATAAGCCACACTTTTCGTTGTTGAGCTTTCCTTTTATCCTTTCCCATTATCAATTTAAATTTCATATTCTTACTCTATTTTGTTCTTTTGATGGCCACACCTACCTGTGCTCAGGGCTTAATCTTGGTTCTGCACCAACGAATCACTCCAGGCAGACTTGGGACTATGTGGGGGTGAAAGGGACCTAACTGATGTTAGCCCTCTGGCACCTCATATTCTAACTCTGACATTATCATTTTTTTCTTTTTATCTTGTGCCTACTATTTTCTTATTTTGCTAGTTCTTGAGGTATATTTATTTATTTTAATATATTATTCCTTCAAATTGGCATTTACTTAAGAATTTCTTTTTGAGAACAGCTCATCTGAATCCTCTAGGTTTTGGTATACTGTGTCCCATTTTTTATTTGTTTCAAGATAATTTTTTAATTTTTCTTTATAATTGCTTAGTCAATAGTGATTTGTGAGCATGTTGTTTGGTTTTACATATCTGTGAACTATTTTTTTTGCCACTTTGTCAGTGTTCAGGTTACTCCTGGCTCTGGATTCACTCCTGGTGGGATCAAGGTACCATTTGGGGTGGTACCAGGGACTGAACCTGAGTCAGCTATGTGGAAGGCAAATGACCTACATGCTGTGCTATTGCTCTGAGTCCCAATGTGAACTTTGTTTTAATCTCAAATTTTATTTCTAATTTCATGCCATGTGGTCATAAAAGAAGTTTGATATGATTTCAGTCTTTTAAAATGTGCTGACACATTATATTTTGTGATTCATTTTGTGAAAATAATATTAAGAAGAATCAATATTCTCCTGTTCTTGATGGAATGATCTATAAAATGTTTATAAGTTTATATGATTTAATATACCATTAAGCCTCATGATTCTTATTGATTTTCTGTTTGGGTGATCTACTCTTGAAAACAGGGAGTTAAAATTTCATACTATTATTATGTTGACATGTCTCTTACTCTCGATTGTCTGTTAATAATCTTTGTACACTTAGATGTTCCTATGTTGGGTACCTAAACATAAACAAATGTTATATCCTTTTGTTGGAATTACCACTTTATCACCACAGAATGAGTTTTTTCTTCTTATTACAATATTTGTTTTGAAATCCCTTTGTCTAATAACAACTACAGCAATATCTACTTTCTTTTGGTTTTGTTTGCATGTTTTTATATCTAATCTCTTTTCTTTTATTTTTGTATATCTTTATTTAAACAACTAGATTACAAATATGAATGTAATTGGGTTTCAGTCATGCAAAAAACATCACCCTTCACCAGTACAACATTCCCATCACCAATGTCCCAGATATCCCTCCTCCTCACCCTA
The DNA here is from genome assembly GCA_004027635.1 of Crocidura indochinensis. Taxonomy (NCBI): domain Eukaryota; kingdom Metazoa; phylum Chordata; class Mammalia; order Eulipotyphla; family Soricidae; genus Crocidura; species Crocidura indochinensis. The sequence continues at coordinate 3,663 of PVKC010004305.1, read as the reverse complement.
CCCCTGACCGTACTCTAGACAGGCTTCTACTTCCCTCGTTCATTCACATTGTTAGGATAGTTCTCAATGTAGTTATTTCTCTAACAACACTCATCACTCTTCGTAGTGAGCTTCATGTAGTGAGCTGGACCTTCCAGTCCTCCTCTCTTTTGTCTTGAGAATTACTGCAAAAATGTATTTTATTTTTCATAAAAACCATAGGTGAGTGAGACTATTCTGCATTTTTCTTTCTCCCTCTGACTTATTTCACTCAGCATAATAGATTTCATGTACATCCATTTATAGGAAAATTTCATGACTTCATCTTCTGATGGCTCCAAAATATTCCACAGTTTCTTTAGCCATTCATCTGTTGAAGGGCATCTTGGTTGTCTCGAGAGTGACTATTGTAAATAACGCTGCGTGAATACAGGTGTGAGGAAGGGATGTTTGTATTGTAGTCCAACCTTTATGGAAAGCAATATGGAGATTCCTCCCAAAACTGGAAATTGATCTCCCATTCAATCCAGCTATACCACTCCTAGGGATATACCCTAGAAACATAATCTCTTTCCTTTTAGTTTGTGCATGACCTGAGGACTGTGTTTTCAGCATTTTTAGATGTGCTTAAGAGTTGAAATGGAAAAAATAATATAACTTAATTATCTAACATTCAGTTATGTGGGCTTTATATCAAATTTAAAAGTTGATGCTTGATAGTCTAGTTGGATAATAAATTATATGAATTACCTAAAGATTATGTATTTTAAAGGCACTGTATCATTTATGAACTCAGTGGGCCAAAATTCTCATTTGGCAGTCATAGTTCTCAGTTTTTCTCCCAAACTTATCTCCATCTCAACCCCACTGAGTTTTTACTTCCAATTTCTGGCTATTCAAGTTGATTTGTATACATGTACTAATGCTCTACATTATCTAACCCTCTTTTCCTGTTTGATTTTCAATTCAGACTGCAATTTGGCATCCTCATATAAAACTCTCTGGTTACCACTGAACTTTTTTTAATGTAATGAAGTGATTATTTCCAATATGTTCATACCCTGTGGTACTCAGATTTTACTATAAAGGGAAAAATTGCGATATGAGAGACTAGGCTGGATGATGTGAGGGAAACAGACATAAGACAGAACAATGCATTTATATCTAAAACTGCCATATATTATCTCTTCTCTTCATAAAAACAAAAATGACAGAGACAGTGTTATCCCTATTTTGAGATAAAGAATACAATATGCAGAGTTTGCCTTATATCCCATATTCCTAACTATTTCAGAGATGAAAATACAATGTCAGCACCATCTGTCTACAAATTATCAGCTTTTCACTATAATACAATTGCTCTTCAACATATTTTCTTTATATTCAAGTGATTTACATAGTAATGAGAGTTAAGATCCAAAGAAATCTTTTTTTTGAATTCTGTATTCTTTTATGACACACTTTCTGTTCCTAACAATTTTTAATTTTAAATGATTCTGTCGTAAGAGTTATTTCAATTCTCCCTGACTCAAGGCATTCCTGACTTTACTCCTTCATGCACTTAAACTTTGAGTGTGATATATCTGTCTGTCTTATTTGTTATAACATTACGGGTACCTAAAAAGTTTCTACACTGCTTGTGATTTAGATTACATATTCTCTGTTTCCTTACCTGCAGTTCACTATTTCAACTGGTAATCCAAGTAATCATACTAAACTTTTGATTTTATTAGTCACTTATTCATTGAGAACCTCATGGTACTTCTGAAATATTTAATAACTGAATCCAGCACACTTTATTTTGTAAAGTTCAAGCCTGAATTTTCCAGATTAGATGAGTGCATTATTTCTCATTGGAACCTACTTTGTCACTCCCTGCCTCCAATACTTCAGTGATTACCAGAGTTCACCATTTCAAGGTATTATATAACTAATACAGGTATTATATAACTAATCACAATGACATTAAATGCTTCTGATTTAATCTGGCATCTTGACTTAAGCTATTTCGTGGTTACCTAAGATTGTATACTGCTTGCCATAATTTTAAGAAGATTTTGAAGTAGGGAATAATAAAGTAATAAAATGTTTAATTATAAAATAATCTAGTATTTTCATCTTCCCTATTCTTTCTGTTTCTTCTATGGCCATTTCATTTTAGGTCACACCCGGCAGCGCTCAGGGGTTACTCCTGACTCCATGCTCAGAAATCGCTCCTGGCAGGCACGGGGGACCATATGGGGCACCGGGATTTGAACCGATGACCTTGTGCATGAAAGGCAAATGTCTTACCTCCATGCTATCTCCCGGGCCCCGGCCATTTCATTTTAAGTAAGGATGAAGTGTTCCCAACTTTGGAATCATTTCATGTTTTATACATTTTTAATAAGGATTTGATGTGAACTTCATCTCTTATAAGTACGATTTGCTATTTCTTTTTTTTTTTATTTTTTTGGTTTTTGGGCCACACCCAGTGACGCTCAAGGATTACTCCTGGCTATGCGCTCAGAAGTTGCTCCTGGCTTGAGGGACCATATGGGAAACTGGGGGATCCAACCACGGTTCGTCCTAGGCTAGCGCAGGCAAGGCAGGCACCTTACCTCCAGCGCCACCGCCCGGCCCCAATGATTTGCTATTTCTAATATAACCAAGTAGTTCAACTTATTCATTTTGTATATTTATTATACTCACAATGTGAGCCCACCAATTATTTTTTTAGTAGGATAATGACAGACTGAACAAAGGAAGAATCACTATTGAAGAATTTAGATCCATTTATCGAACTATTGCATACAGAGAAGAAATAAGGGAGATTTTCAATGCATATTCGGAAAACCGGAAATTTATTGTCAAAGATAAACTAGTCAAGTTTCTGAGACAAGAGCAGTACATACTTGATGCAAATGACGCGGATGCTTCTGAGATTATCAAAAAATATGAGCCAATCGAAGAAGGTATGCTTGTGCAAGTTCAAAGTTTCTTTACTAAATTTTATTTGCAAAATTTTATGTCTTGTAGTTACTATTTTCAAATTTCTAGATGGATAACACTTCTTGTGTGTAATCATTTACTTGAAATTATTTTTATTTGTGTATTATAGAATGCTTATAGAATGCCTGTTAGAAAGATATTTTATAACCATGACATTATCTCTCATGTCATAGTATAACTTCTTTCCATTAACTGCTTCCATGTTATCTTTTAAGTACTCAGAGATGAATTTGGGTGTAGAAATCAAATAAATTATTCTATTTTCCTGTACAAATTAGTGTGTTAATTTTTATTAACACTAGAAAGCATAGCACTCTTACATGTTTGTATATTATTCAAAATATATGAGACTAAATTAATTGAAAACATTTCTAAGAGACAGAAAATATTACTAACTTCACCACTGTCTAGAGTTATAATAATTTGAAACATTTTGAAAGTATTTACTGCTTTTTCCTTCATTTTCCAGCCATTGAAATCTGGGTGAATTAACCCTTTAGGCTAATAAGTGTTATATAATTTTAAACTTCTGTATCATCATTTATTGGGTAAAACAATTTATTTTGCATATATGCTTGTCAGTAAAATAATATGTAATATGAATCAAATATATATATATATATAAGTACAATTAAAGTATTGTTTAATCTCCCTCTAGAAGTTAACAGAGTAACTCAGGACTCTTTTTTTTTT
>PVKC010004304.1:0-36019 GCA_004027635.1 Crocidura indochinensis | reverse complement strand
GGGGGGGGGGGGGGGGGGGGGGGGGACCATATGGGGCACCGGGATTCGAACCGATGACCTTTTGCATGAAAGGTAAACGCCTTACCTCCATGCTATCTCCTGGGCCCCAAACTCTAATATTTTTTAAATAATTTTTATTCTGACCAAAGTGGATTATAAATCATTTACAGTAATATTTTAGGAACATAGTGACATTGAATCAGGACCAATCTCACCACCAATGTTGTCCTCCCTCCACCCCTGTTCCCAGCATGCACCCTATATCCCCCTCCTGTGCCCCCAAGCTTATAAGCTCTAATATTTCAAGACTATTTGAAAAAATACACAATATTTTTCTTAGGGGTAGAGATTTAGTTGAAGTATAAAAAGCATAGATTAATTTAACTAAAAATAAAAAACAACAAAATTTAAAGTCTAAAGAGAGTTTCTTTTCTTTTTTGGGGGATGGGGGGTTACTCCTGGCTCTGTAGTCAGAAGTCGCTCCTGGCAAGGTCAGGGGACTATATGGGATGCTGGGATTCGAACCACCATCCTTCTGCATGCAAGGCAAATGCCTTACTTCCATGTTATCTCTCCAGCCCCAGAGAGTTAGCTTCTTTTATCTAGTTCTTAAACTTATTTGACTAAAATGCTTTTATTTATTTACTTATTTTGGTTTTGGGGTCACACCCAGTGACTCTCAGGGGTTACTCCTGGCTTGGGGGAATATATGGGATGCTGGGGGATCGAACTGCGGTCTATCCTAGGCTACTGTCTGCAAGGCAGATAGATGACTTACCGCTCTGTGCCACCGCTCCGACCCCGTTTTTTTTAATTGTCTATGTAGAACATATATTAATATTCCATAGAATAAACATAGTGAGAACCACTATGTTATCTTTTTCTGTCTCATAAATTAAGGAAATAAAAAAAAAAGAAAGTGGATGGTACCAGGAGCAAACAGTCACATGAAGATTGAGTGGAAGTAAATAATGATCAGGTCTAAATACCAAATCCAAAGTCAACAACAACAGAATCTCAAGATCTACAGCAAGTTATATATACAAAGGGGACCTGTTACAATATTCAGTCCGGGGAATAAAGCGGGAGATATGGAATGTATGCTGGGAACAGGGGCGAAGGGAGATCAACACTGGTGGTGTGGGGAATTGCCCTAATTCACTGTCACTATGCACCTTAAATATAACTGTGAAAGACCAGACATGTATCTTCCTGAGTACATGATCTGGGAATGATGCTCTATGTTTTACTCTTCACAACTTAGTATGCTAGGACTCTATATTAGGAATGAGGAAATGTAGATCCCATGTAAATTGCCTCAAATAGCATGAATGAAAATAATTGAAACTAACTTTTATTTTTTTCTAGACTATGAGGACTATAGCAACAGCTGAAAGGAATTAGCGTATTAGACAATAAAAGAATGGTTGCATTCCCATCATCAGATAGTAACCAAGCAACTCTACTTAAACTCAGAAGCAAAGAAAAGGGTATTACTCTTCTGACCTCAGGAAAAAATAGAATGAGATAACATCATTGAATATGACTGGACTAATGACAGGAACCACATCCCTCATCCACCACACCCCATTTATAGCTCTATTAATTATTAATCATCAATCACTACTTTCTCTATACCAGGCTTTTTTATTTATTCCTACACAGTGGACATTTCTTTATCATTATCTTTCCTGACCTCTGAATTCCTCACATTTACCCATCACTTTATCATGAATATAATTCAATTATTAATTATGCCCTTCTCTCCATCAGTGTCACATGTTTAGCTTGCCTTGTTCATTAGTGTGTCCTCAACTCTTACTATACACATTGCCTCAAGAGAAGTTGAAGTAAAGTGTAAAAAACTGTAAGTTTTTGTGTGCTGATTGTGTTAATGAACCTTATTATAGTAATTTTCCAATGTGTATAGAAAACAGTTCATTGTACATTTTAAACTTAAAAGAACATTCAATCTCAATGTGAAAGTACAATAAATTTAATAATTTTAGAAAATGGGATTAGTTAGTTGAATAATACCATCTTACTATCTTTCCCCCTTCCCTTCTCCTTTCCCTCTATTTTCTTTTTGACATCTCTCAGCATACTGTTATTCCATCTAGTTCAATGGTAGTATTAAAACTTGAAATGTATCTGGATAATTGGCCCAAGAAACAGCCGATATAATTTCAGAAGTAGATTTATTCAGTCTGTAAACAGTCAAGTCACAAAGTCTAGTGTAGGTGCAAAATTTAGAAATCACCAAAAATATATGTGGTTTAAGAAGTCAATGAATATATATCTGCAGGGTTGTATATCTAAAATTAATAAAATATTCTTCTGTTATTTATCTCCAATCCCTCTTTCAAATCTCCCAATCTAGGCAGAGAGGAGTAAAGAGAGACAGAGGCAATAACATCTGATGTCATGTCACCAGTGTACATAAAAGTCTGAATGTGAAGTATAGGTTTTATGCCCCACAAAGTCTCAACCATACTTTTGAAGTTGGGTTCTGTATATTTGGACGTGCTAGTATGGATGAGTATGACTTCTTTTCTACACCAGCTCACCATTTCTTAATGCAAATATTAAATCAAGTCTTGTGGTACAGGTTGGTTATTTGCAGTATATTATAAACCTGCATTGATTAATTTTCTATCTGGGGCTCAGAGTCAACCAGTTCAATCTTACAAGTGCTGTATAACATGACTACTGCAGCCAGGCTTAAAATATGCAATCTTCTTTCCAATTCTAATTTTAATATTTTGTAATGGGCTATATGCATCTCATTTGTATTTATAAATGAGATCTGTGTAGTTGGAAATAAAACTGCAAGCACATGTTAATCACATATGCAGGACTCCAGTGCTGGGCATAAATACATATCTACCTATGCCTGCAACCCAGAAAGAACAAAAAGCAAGGCAAGGGGGGGGGTCATAGGTTCAGCCTACTCTTCTTTCCTATGATGTGAGCTAAGATCAAGTATACTTAGGATCATTTACAAGTAGATGGCTTCTAAAATTTAAGTCACATAAGCAAGTTTTAACACTAGCAAATACCTTATTTTAACCCAGGGATAAATGTATTTTTATTTTTTGAAAAAAGAAAGACTACCAATTGTTTCTACTTAACAGGCAAATATATACTCCCTCTTTGAGCTCCCAGGTCACAAAAGGTGGTTATTCTGTCACTACTGCTGATTTCTGAGAAGTGTGACATGCATTTAGTTGTCAGTTCCGATCAGAAGCATTCAGGAATCAACATTGCATCAGCAGCTAGACACACCATTTTATGCTCTTTTTGAAGATAATTAGAGTTCCCTTTTGTTGCAAATAAGATGTAAAACAGCTATAACTGCTGGAGAACGTGATTAAAGTAACCTCTATAGAACCCCATTATTCTAGACAGATTCCTTCAGATGCATAATTTTCCCATTTTAAGAAAACATAATGCATGCATATAAAATTCAAATTGTCGAGACACCTCTAACAAAAATTAGTACTCTATTAAGGCATTCTTAGTAGCTGGTTAACATGTAAAACTCTTTAAGAGTATTTTAACATAATCATGAAATAATAGTATGTGTCACTAAAGGTAAACATTTTACAGTGAGAGGATTCTTCAGACAAGATCCATGTATTTAACTTTCTTTAACTTAGAAAACTTTTGACAGATATTGTGGAAGGTGCTGTATACCAAATATCCCAAATATCGAAGTATGTTGCAGATACACAATATGTGCTCTCGATTCTAAAGCAGACAGTTGAATGTAGGCATCAACACACAGTACAGATATATATTTATATATATGCAACTAACGTTCATGAACAAAGTATTTAAAGCAAGGAAATACCATTGATTTGAAACACTAGCACTTTGTAGATCCTTTTTAACAGGAATTCTATAAAAGCCATATATATATATATATATCATTTGTCTATATAGCAAATGTGAAATAATATATCTATCCTAGACTTATTTTCTTAGTAATTGCCTTAAATATATATAATTTAAAAGACCCTGTAGTAAAGCACATTATCGTAGATTTTAAAATAATATGTTTCTCTCATTGCAGGTCTTATTTCTCTCCAAATATAATCTAGGACAGACCCAGTTTCTTCCAGAACTCAGTGCCTATTTGTCCACGTGATGTTTCTTTTATTTATTGAAATACAAGCGTAATTTGAAAAAGACAGAGAACGTGGTGATTAGCAAATTCCGCCATGACTGCACATACACTGACCGTATCCTTTATGGAATCGTTATAATTATAAAATGAAATTCTTGGTTGACTCTGCTGGGAATCTCAACATCTAACACAAATGCTATTAAAAAGCATACAAATGAAGAATCATTCTCAACAACTCACAGCAGCCTTCCCAGCATGAAAGTGGGGGAAAAAAATCGAGGAAAGTTTTATGGTGGAGGACTGATGACTATGACAACAATCTCTGTCATGAGAATGTATTGTGCCAGGATTCTCAGGAGGAAAAATTTTCACCTGAAAAGAGACGGCATTCTGAACACTGTGGAATTGGGGATTGCAGGACAGTGATCTTATTAAGAACTAATGCTAATTTGCACACTGTCTCCTGCTGAACTGGAGGCAAGTTTACCACTGGGTTTGTTAATTTACCCAGGACACCATTATCTTTGGTTGGACTTAATGTATCAGAGTAGAGGTCATTAACTGCTGGGCTCATGATTATCCAGCATGAATTACCGACAGGATAACCAAAATAAATTTGTACTCCAACTTTACTTCTCCGAACGCATTTCTGTCTGCAGCTGTTATTTAATCTCAATTTCAAAGACTAGTTATTATTTTATATAAATGGATATTTATATATATTTATATTCAGGAAATTTTGGTAAGAAGCACAGAGTACAAGCAACAATTCTCACAGTGGAGATCGTCATTTTGATTCTGTTTTTTAAAATAGTGATGTAATTAATTTATAAATAAAGGATCCAGCTTTCTTTGGCTGGGATGGAAAATAATAAAAGGTATGGTCACGGGTGAATTTTCAGTCATAATAAAAATACATAATTATTATGAGACCTTTCCATCGTGTATTAGAGTTTACATCGACTGTTAAATATACAATGTGAAACTGCTTGAATCTGTTCTCTCTACTTTTGCAGACATTTTATCCATCAATCACAGCTTTAAAACTATGTTCTGTCTCAAGTAAATACCTTGCCAGGACAGAAAAAAAAACTACAGAATCCCACTGGCACATTCACTTTATCTCACAGTTCAGTAATATCACTATGAACATTCATAAAGAGAAATCTCAAAATTAAAAGTTAAATAGGAAAGTACATTCTGAAAAATATTTGTGGTTTCTGGTTAAATAAACACATTTTCATAACACTGCATGTTCCATCTAGTTTATATAAATGGAACAAATCAACCAAAAATTCATTTACAATTTTTATAGTCTGTACGAGCCCATTTCTAATAGCAGGGAACACTTTTGTGTCTCTGCATGATATCTGTAGAAAGAGGTGAATTTTCATTTATTTAATGCAAATATTCATACAAGGTAAACTCTTCAGGCATATATGAAGCATGCCTCATGGCAGCTTTGTGGCAATAGGAAAATAACATGACATAATTGTACAATAAATGGAGTGCTGCCACCTGAAAATTACCTGCAGCACAGTGCTGAGCATAAAGAGAATACAGAAAATCCGAGGTGGTTTTTGCTAGTTCTAATCTACTTTGCTTACAACTGATTTAATTCTGATCTTATATGGCTGGACGTTTATGACAATCTCATCTTTAGAGCTGCAAAATTATTAAGGAAATCTTTCTTTAAAGCTTTGAATAATGAAAAGTGCATTGTTAGTTGATGTGTTAAAGCTTTCAACTCTACAATACGCATCTAGCTAACAAAATAAGAAGGGAAGGAGAAAAAGTGTAAGATTGAGACGTATTGAACATTGAGTTTAGCTTTTATTTTTTAAAGAGTTAAGTTTATCTATTGCCCAAGGAGGCATCGTCCAGATTCATCCTTAGTCACATATTTTTTAGGAAATTTGAACTACCTTCAAAGCATAAGTGTAGTTTTATAGGTTTCATTAAAAATTAATGTTGACACTAATAACCCAGAAATTATTCAATATTCACCAATTTACTTTATTATCTGGTTTTAAAATACTGTTTGATTGTGAGAGTTTCAATATAACAGGGTTTACTGTATAACAGGAGAGGATGAAAATATATATGATATATGTGTACATATATATGTTAGAAAATCTTGTTTTCACATTGAAAAATGGTATGCTTTTGTTTTTTTCTGGGCTTTATCTATTTAAGCAGAGAGTGAGTGGGGACTAGTGGTCTGAAGTCTCAATTAGTTTTTACATTTTATTTTTTCCATACCCAACTACTTATACCTTCTTAAAAAATCAAATTGGAGTTTGATTGCATAGGAAGGTAGTATCATGCTTTAAGTGATGTAAACTATGGTGCTACAAACCATAATAGCCAACTTTAAAATATATTTCTCATATACTCAAATATTAGTACAATAAAGTATTTTCAAGTTGTTCATTTAAGGAAATGATTCTATTATGTAACAATAACCAGTGAAGCATTAACCATTCTCCTATACTAGCAGTGTTATTGTTATTGTATATAATTCGAGTAATTTGATTAAATGTTATTAGAAACATTGTCTCACTGTCTCAATAATTATTCTTCACAACGATATTTGGTCTAATTGTCTAATATAATTAAGAATCTATATGGAGTATTATTTATCTTTCTATCTCTCTTTCCATATATACACTCTTAAGAATAATTAATGAAGGAGATCAGAGATAGCATAGTGGATAGGGCACATGGTTTGCACATAGCCAACCCTGGCTCAATCCCCGACATTCCATATGATCATCTGAGCACCATCAAAAGTGATTACTTATTTCAAAACCAGGAGTAGGCTTTGAGCACCTCCAGGAGTGGCCCCCAAAACTTAAAATAAATCAATATTAAAGTCATCTTTATTTAAAGTAAAAGCACTCAATTTTATGTGTTCAGATACTAGCTGGAGAGAAAGAACAGCAAGTAAGACCAATCCAAACCCAGAAACACATATAACTGACAGAAGTGATCCCAAATGTAGAGCCTAGAGTAATTCGAAGCAGAAATAGATGGTCCCTATCCTCTCCCCTACCTATCAAAACCACAGGCCATACATGTTCAGATATTGATCCATTTTCAACTGTAAAATATTCTTGTTATTGATCCTTGGTATCTTTAGTCTAAACTACAATCTCAAGGTAGAGTAAGTTTTTTGTTATTATTATCATTTTGAAATATTTTTAATTGAATTACCATGAGATACACTTAGTAAGTTGTTCATGATTCAGTTTCAATCAATGTCTAACAACCATCCCTTTATACTCTATACACATTCTTCACCCTCAGTGTCCCCATTTTTCTTCTGGCCCTTCACCATTGGCCTACCCGCTCCTGTCTCACATTCTGTCACTCCACTTGGAATATAGTAAAACAGCAACATTATTTTCATGTCTGATTTTCACAATGATTACTTTAATCTGACCAAATTTTACTGACTCTCAAAAACTCTAGTTGTAATACTACCATCTCTTTAATGTTCTCCAGATTTGGTAAGTCCTAAATGAACACTAATATTTAATTTTCTGCATAGGATAGGTTTTAGAACATACAATGTATTCAATATTTATTAAATACATAATTATTTATGGATATTTTATTTATACCAAATTGACTATAACTAAGTACTTCCTATTTTACAAAACTGAAATAAATCGTTTTGTCACTCAAGACATAGGTCAGTATTACTGCTATCATTAACCAAAAATGCGTGCTATCTCTATGACTGCCATTTTGAACCAAGTTAATTTACTGATAATTGTACATTAACTACAGGAAAGAAAGAATCTAGATGAAAGCTGTGTTTTTGTTCTTTAAAAATCTTTTGATGTCACATATTTTGATAACAATTTTTTATTGGTTTGCTTTATTGAGTCTTCAAATCAATCAACTTAGAAACAGCAGCTCTCTTCTCTTATTCTTAGTTCATCGGTTTACATAATATTTAATTAAATTATGTAATTACAAGAGCAAGCACAACTGACATAATCAGAGTTGGGAGCAAACACACTGACTCTTGGCAAACATACAATCAACCAGTAGGACAAGTGTGTCAATATACTTGCCATTAGAATTTGGAAGCAGATGATATCAATGGGTGAATTTTACAAAAAAAAATGTGAATAGAATATGTTAGTCCAGGAATCATTAAAATAAAAAAGGTCTTCTATGATAAAAAAAAATTGTTACTTATTTCAAAAGCCTACAGCTTTAAAGCAGTATTTCAAAGACAAATTCTTACTTTTCCTAAACAGCTCAATGTGATAGGATCAGGTGATTGAGTCAGACATTTCTCTTTGTAAGATATACTCTATTTATGTTTATAAATTATAATATCTTTATTTAAGCACCATGATTACAAACATGTTTGTAGTTGGGGTTTGGTCATAAAAAGTATACCATTCTTCACCAGTGTTCTATCAATGAATGGGGGCCATTAAATAAGAATGTAGTTTCTTGTATAGTTTTTGCTTTATTTTATCTTTAGTTACTTCAATTAAGACAAAATTTATTTGCTAAATATAAATATTCAAGAACATACTCTTTCTGACTTGTACATTATGGTAATAAAGAGTGTGAAATGTTATTGTTTTCACTTAGAAGAAAAGGGAATACCTTTTTTATTTTCAGAAATGATGTATTTATTTACCTTAATAGAAAATTTAGTTTTTTGAATTATAAGTCTCTCACGGTTCTATTTAAGGTACATAGTGAGCATGAATTAGGGCCATTCCCACCACCAGTGTTGTCCTCCCTCTGGCCCCATTCCCAGCATGCATCCCATACCTCCACCCTTACCCCTCTGTGCTGTTAGTGCAATAGGTCCCTTTTGTATATAACTTGTTGTAGATTGGGTATCTTGAGTCTGCTGTCATTGATGTTGGGTTTGGTAGTAAGGTCTGATCATTTTTTATTTCCTCTCAATGCTCATGCGACTGTTTGCTCCTGGTATCATCCACTCCCCCCAACCCTCAATTTCTTAGGCAGAACAAGATGATCCAAGTTCTGTGGGTTTTGTTGAGAAAAAAAGAGAGAGAAGGAAAAGGAAAAATAAAAGAAAAAGAAACTGGGAGGAGTTCATCTTGGAGCTATCAATATCAATTTAAAAGAAGAAAGTGAAAGAAAAACAAACAAAAGCAAACAAAAAACATAACAAGCAATGACAAAAAACACAACAGCAACAATAAACAACAAGTAAACAACAAGAAGAAAAAAGTAAAAAAGAGAGGCAAGGAAGGAGGGCTGGTGTGGTGAGGTTGTTTTGTGGTTGTTTTGTTTTGGTTGTTTTGTTTTGTTTTATTTTGTCTTGTTTTTGTTTGTTGTTTGTTTTGCATGGACACAGTAAGTATTGGGGAAATTAGAAAGAGAATTCCTTTGGGCTAAGAGATACAGGGTTTCTCCACCCTTGAAGCATATTGTCATGGGAACAACTACAGGTTCCAGATATGCTCCTGTCAAACCCCAACGTCTTTTTGTGGTATCAGGAAGATAAGGGGATAACTTCTTAAATGTTATGCTAATCTGAATGTTAATCTGAACTTTAAGAATTTCCTAAGAACACAACACAAAAAGAGTAATGCATAAGTATCAGTTAGAATTATAAAATACTGAGAACACAGATAGGAACACAGTTTGGGGTCATAAAGAACTAGACCTGCCAGTAAATACCAGGCAAGGGTTTTGTGGTAGTGGCTGGGAGGAGCTCTAAGTTCTCTTTCCTTAGAGGAAATAGTTGTATGGAGTGGATGTGTGGCAACCAGACGTTTCCATCAACTATAATACCATATTAACTATACTTTACAGACTGATGTTTAGAAGATGGGAGTCGCTCATTTCATATTATTGCTATTCAATCTCAAAGTGATAAGGTCTTCGACTCTTTCATTCCTTACACTGTTGCAAAGCCTATGCTCACATGCACCAATCATGAACTTTCAAACTTTCGAGTTCATGAAGGGTAAATATTACTTTTTATTTATTTTTAGGTAATACATGCAAATGAGCATTGAGGTTATATGACTTGTATATGATATTGTATGTAGGACCCCAGAGCTAGAGCTGTATGTAAGGCATTTGTTTTGCAACTGCCCAGGTTTGATTCCTATCATTACATATGGTTCCCTGAGCACTATGAGGAATTATCCCAGAATTCAGTACCCTGAGTACTTCCAGATATGGTCCAAACCCAAAATAAATAAATAAGTAAATAAATGTATATAACTATGCAATGTATCTTATTAACTTATAGCCACTATATTTCAAATTTTAATATTATTTTATTGTACAATGCAAAATCATCAATATATACTGAAATTCAATGGTAATCAGGTGTCATCAACATTTCCATATTAGTTGATATTCTGAAACAATAAATGCCATCAAAGTATTCTATATCTTGTTACTTTCTGCTTTGAAATTTTTCACCCAAGGCTTAATACCTGTTTTTTTTTTATTCAAATTCACAATTACTGAATAGAAACTCACTGTTCTTGAAACAAATTTCTTCAGATATTTCTTTTACCTTTCTCACTCTTTGATGAAGATTACTGTCCTCAGTAATTAACTGATAGAACTCTACAATTAAATTTATAGAGCTTGCAAAGAATAAAAACTTCATAGTTACTCCTGTATTTTTGTAGGGAACAGTGGCAGAAAGTGATTTGTAGATAGAAGCTGGCTCTTTGAATTTAGTTTGCTCAAACCTTAGAAAGATATATCTAGAGGGAATGGAATGTTCTACCATCTAGCTAACATTGAATTACTGTTCACTGCTATTGCTGTACCTACAGTCTGGGGGGCTGTAAACACTGATATAAAGGTCTCGTGCCATTTTTCTCATCTCAGTTAAAATACTGTTGTTTCATCAAATTTTACTTTTAACTTGAAGGTTTAGATATTTGACTCCCTCACTATTTCCTCTAAAAAAATCACATAATTATCAGACTTAGAGTGGGAAACACCTGGCAGACATTAGCATGGTTATAACAATAGAGAGACAGGTCAAGAACCTATTTGTGATGAGATCAGAAAAGGAATTTGGGGAAACAAAGGATCATGCAGAGGACCAAAGAAGAGATGGAAGGAAGGAAAGGAAACATCTGAACAGTGAGAGGTTTTTACCCTTCCCTGTCAAGTTCCATTTGGTATTTGCTGCACTTTTCATCCCATCTACTTATCTCACCACACTCCATCATCTAGAGAAGACACAGAGTATTGGTCTCCTTAGTCAACATTTCTGACAAGATTGCTTTAAGGCCACCATTTTTTATTAGAGATGATAGTGACCATGAACTTTAGGATACAGGATTAACCACTACATGCATTCCTGAAAATCTCCTACCCATCCAATTATTCACCACAGAGGCAGCTGCACTGGATAGAGAATCTGGAACTGCACAGCCAGGTACAGGTCTCAAACTGTAAGCCAAGAAACCACTACCAGATGCTAAAATAACACAACACAAATATCACAAACCTCTGAATATCACAATACCAGGATATATTTGCAACACATGAAAGTGCCACAGCAATCAGTCTGATAATGTTGGTTTCCAGTGTCTTTGTGGTCTTTGGCAAGATGACTCAACCAAGTACAGGGCCATTTTTAATTAGCTTCCAACTAAACCACGTTTATCTGACCGAGTCATTGACCTACTAAAAACTGAAAAATTTAAATTCAACTTTATTTTTGCTTCGAGAGGAATTATGTACCCAATATGTAAGTGTAAAAAATGACTAGAGAAGTTGTATTCTTTCAAACTTCAACCAAAAGAAATACAAGTCAACATATGTACATTGGCGGATTAGGAAGTTGGGATTTACTCAGAGAAAATAACCAAACTCTAGAGACTGAGTTTCATTACTACACAGTTTGGTATCAAAAGGGACAGATATATCACTACTCATCACAAATGTCACCACTCCAACCAAACTACACACCTATGGATTGTGGCAAATATTAGGATTTCACCCACTACTGCAAGATTTCACTGTTTGCAGAGAAAACTCCATTAATTCAGCAGGATACTTGCTCTTGAATATGGCACAGAGAGAATATTATGGAGTTGGAAGAGTGTTAGCAGAAAGGAAATCACACCAGCCTTGTGCCAGCACACACACACACACACACACACACACACACACACACACACACACAATTTCTATGTCTTTTTTAATTTTTTTCTGTTGAGCTGTTGTCCACATTCCCCATTTTCCATCCTCACCTTCAGCCACTCTTACTTGGAGAAATTCCAACTGCCCACACAAATTAATAGATATTAACAAATCAATTGGCCCCAGACACCATCAGTAAATTGGGTAGAAGTACATACATTTTTTACCCCCTTCTGCATCTATGTAAGGAAGAAGAGCTAGCTTAATTTTCCCAAATCTGTGGCTTTGTTGACATAATTCCGAATGATTACAGAGCTTTCTATGTCTTTCGCTGGGAAGGAGTGTTTATCAAAGCATGGAAGCTGACAGGATGGCATTATTAGCATGGCTCTGAACAAGCCCACTGCCGACTTGTTGAGGATGATTTTTAACTCTAGTCACTTCTAGATGGGATGCTTCCTGACACATTGCCCTCAGAAAGGAAGACTACATAATAAAGGCACGCAAATAGAATGATGGAGAGATTACAGAAGCAGGAACTACCGTCAGGGAGTCCAAACACATTTAGAAATTACTGTAAAAGGCTAAGAATGAAAACATAATTTAGGGTTCACCTACGTTTGGGATTGTCTGTTTATATAAGATGCTTATGTGAAAAGATTCACAGGAGATTGACTACTGAGGACTTTTTCTCTGGAGACAGAAAAAGATTATTGCAACGTAACTAAACAGTTGTAAGAGAGCCAGAGATTTTCTGTGATTGCCAGCCCTAAAGCAAGCAGTCAGAGTTCAAAGCCCTCACAGGACAGCCTGCATCCTTCAAAACAGGGAGGAACACAAAAGATTCTTTGTACGTCTCTGGTGAATCCTGTACCTAAGCCCAAATAGTCCAGTGATGCTCAATCAAGGTAAACAGACATAATTAAGTGAGAATAAATCACACAAAATTTTTTTCCCGCTCTCTCTTTTCCCTTTTTTTCCAGAACTGATTCTCCTTCACTGCTTTCTTGTTAAATTGGATGAAATCTAAGAGTTTTCTCTGCCTTACCATCACACCTCACACTTCACAAATACACTAAATGACGTTTTAGCCAGAGGTTTGAGGGTGTGAGGCCAGCATCTAGGGGAAGGGAATGCAGTTGTGGCCAGGAGACAATACTGTCTCTCTCACCAGCTCAGGAGATGCATCACACGGTTGTTAGTGGGAGGTTGGCAAATGAAGCTGTGCCAGAAACAAGCGAGGCAAGGGCTCCTGCCACTCTCTCTCAATTATAGGGGCTACAAATAGGCTTGACTGAATCTGCTATAATTATCTGGAGAAGACTCTATAGATCCCACAGGGGTGTTGGCATCGGAGATGGTGCTTTCTACCAGAGTCCCAGCCAACCCTCCTGCAGGCTGGCAATTGATCCTATTTTCTGTGTTTACTACTTTAATGAGTCATCTCCAACTTCTGATTCTTTTGCTAAAAGGTATATTTAGTGGCCATTTCTTCCACGCCTCCTCCCAATCATTCTAGTCTATTCTAATTGCCTAGGAAGACGAGATGCAAAGGATATGTTCTGATTCTTTGGCTTAAAAAGAGAATTGCCCTGACAATAAGGGTGCGCTGTCATCAGCAACCACATAACCTAGAAATGGTGGTCTCCAGCTTTCCCAGAAGAATATGTCAAGTTTGAATGATAATTGTCCTAGTATTTTCTTGGTCATTACTCACCCTATAGTGCTAATTGCTTCTTCTATTTCAGATCTGAAGTAACATTTTATTTTCTAATAGATTCAGAGTTTCTTCTACAATTTTATTTTAGCTTTAAAAAATGATCATTAACTTAAAAAAATGCGCGATTGTCAAGGAACAAGAATAGATGGCTGTAAAGAGCTACAAATTATATCTAAACATAAGATGCTTTAGCTTTCCTCATAAATTAAAATATGCAAATTAAAGTGGTAATGAGATACTATTTTTCACATCTTGGAATGGTCCAAATATATGGAGAAAGAGATTTTTATATGTATGCTTGTATGTATATGTGTATAAATTAATAGTACACAGAGTTGGTGTGAATATGGGAAAACTGACATTCCCATATGTCAGTGAAAGAATAAACTGGTATAATTTATTAGAGCTCCATTTGGCATTCAGACCAATATTTAGTGCATATTCCTTTCTTTAAGTTATAAACTTTATTTTTAGACTTTTTTGTATAGAAAAATTGAGATGAATCTCTACATATTTCCTGTTTTCTACCGCATAGACCACTTCATTAACTAGATTTTGTAGGTTTGTTAAAGCCAGTGAGCCTCCCTGTATATATCATCACCCTAAGTCCTTAGTTTACATTAGATTCCTTTTTGAAGCTCTATATTCTATGGGTTTCAACAAATATATAATGTCATGTAATCCACCTTTGTAGTTTTGTACAGAATTTTTACTGAGTTAAAATATCCTCTCTCTTTCTCCACTAAATTATGTCAGTCAGTGATATTTTAGGCTTCCATGCTTTTGCTTTTTAGTGTCATATACTCAAAATTACCTAATATGTTATTATATTCATTTTCATATTCTTTCAGTCACATGGACTTATGTTTCTTTGGTGTCTTTACCTGTTGTACTTTAAACAAAAGTTAAAATATCATTTGTGCACTTAATACTCCATGGGCTGGATGTACCACAATTTGTTTACCAGTCACCAGCTAAAGGCCATCTTAGTGCTTTCAGGTCTTAGCAACGATGAATGATAAAGCTAATTTAACACCAGGTGCAGACTTTTGTGTGGAATGTTTGCAATTCATTTGAGTAAATATCAAGGAGCGTGATTGATAGATTGTGTGGTCAAATATGTTGAGTTTTGTAAGAAACTGTCAGATTGTCTTCCAAAGTGGTTGCACCATTTTGCATTTCCACCAGCTATGAGTGAGAGTTCCTGCTGCTCCACATCCTCACCAACATTCCAAGTTGTCAGTGTTTGGTATTTTGACCATTCTGATAGGTGTGCAGCGGTAACTTGTTGTTTAAGTTTGCTATTCCCTAGTGATATCTGATGTGGAGCTAAATTACTTTCAAATGCGCCTATTAGTCAAGTGATACCATTAAATGAAAAACAAACAAAAAACTCTGGAAATCTGATTTGAAAACCAAAATGAACACACTTTAATGCAAGCTATCTTCCATCAAGAAATTAGAAATAAAGACACTGCAAAAACTGCTCAGAGAACAGAGTTCTACATTTTCTTATTCAATGTTACCTTGATCAATATATACACAAAACAAATATATCTACCCTCACAACTGAGACAAAGGCTTCATTTATATATATGATATATATGACTCCTACATGTATATACAATCTGTATTTCATGATATATGTGATTCTTACATAAGTGGACTCAGTTTCACATTTTAGTTCTTAGACAACTTAATGTCATATTTTTATTGGGATTGGTCCCAGGAGTGCCCAAGAGCCTTGGGGTCAAACCCAGTAACACTTGGTCTAGGTCTACAGGCCTTATGGATCTAGGAGCTGATAGTTCTAAACAGATTAGTAGTGCAAGAGATGGTAAGGGCCACAACCAATACACTCAGTAGTGACAGGGGTTATTCAATGATGGAGGTCACTCATTGTTGGGGGTCACCTGGTGTTAGAGGCCATGATGGTTAGATATCAAACTCTGAACCTCATGCATGCTAGGCATGTACTTCAGTTCTTTTGTGCGATTTCCCCAATTTCTAATTTTATTTTAATTGCACTCTTATTTTTCCTTTTAAAAACAGAGGTGTTGCCACCTAAATTGACATCATGATTTATTACTGGGTTGCCACTGAAATTGAAAAAGAATCTAAAGAAAAGAATATATTTTTAAATGTATAAATGAATAATTCACAAGCAACCTATCATTAAAAGTGATTATGAAGATAACTATAAAAGCATTTGAGAGTTGGGCCAAAGGATAGCACAATGAATTGGAGGGGCTTGCCTTGCAATGAAGCCAATCTAGGTTTGATTACCAGCACCACACAGGGTGGCCCAAGCCCATCAGGAGTGGTCCCTGAGTCAGGAACCAGGAGCACATCGAGGTTGGCTCCAAAACAAAACAAGCAAAAAGCACTTGGGTTAAATTTTCAAACTGCTCTTGATCACCATTTCACATTTGAATACTGAAGATATGAATTCAAAGCTTAGGATGTGAATAACTTCACATTATTCATGTTTTTTATACATTCACTGTGATCACCCACATTACATTCATATCTTTACCTGACTTAAATGGAAAACCTCCAGTCTTTGCCAAATTAAATATTACCTTATTTCTCTTTTCAACTTAAGTTCAAACTTTGAAAACAAATTTCTAACTGGAACCTCCTTGACTTTTAATTAAATGTACATGTAATTTCTCTCTTATTTGTCCCTATTTTATGTTGTTTTCCCTTACTTTCATTTCCCCTCCATTTCTCTCCGTTCTTTCTTTATTCACCACCCTTTTTCTTCAAAGCTTACTTAGAAGAAAATTTTGAAGCTCTTTTTTTGGTCTTTAGCATTCTTATCCGCCACTCATTTCCTCTTCCCTTCTTTTTCTCTGTCCCTGTGCCCTTCTTAACTACAATATAATCCAGCATTTTTCTTTCAATATATTACTCCTAAAAGCTGTATTTTAACTTAAACATTTGTTTATCTCTTCACTATTCCTTTCCACTTAAATGGTCATTCTACTGAATGAGAAATTATTCCCTTATATACATTTGTAAAGTGAAGAACCTTAAAATTCAGTCAGAATTTGTGGGGGAGGTATGTATAAAATCGGAATTTTTGAATGTCATAGAATGTTTATCATAACAAAAGCTTAAAGTAGAAAGATAAGTCAGAACAGGTCAACAGTTAAAAGAAAGCACACAGGGCCCTTAAAATAAATAAATGGGAAGTAGGGATACAATTTCATTTTGATCTAGCTGTGCTGACATATATGTAAACATATACATATATATTGATATATATGTGTGTGTATGTGTGTGATTATATACAAATTATATGAGACATATAATTTTATGTAGTACAGCACCTGTAATGAAACATCAATAAAGACAGGCAAAGAACAAAGGACAGGGGTGCAATTACAAGTTAAAATTTTTTTCAGTCAGATATTATTACAAAATATCTTCATAAAAGCTACTTCTCTTTGTTGAGTTTCTCCAGAGAAGATTGCTAGTCCATCTTTAAGTCAGTCTTAAAGGTTTCCTATAACTTAAAGATAAAACATATCTACCAAGACTACAAGTTTTATTTCAAGTGGTCTATTTTTATTCTACTGTGACATAGAAGAAGAGAAGCATTCAATTCAGCGGATAACATTTCTGTAACCCAGATCATGTTATTTAACTCTCTTCCTCTTCTAACTACGTCCTTTCTCTTTTAAGTCCTATTTCACTTAACTAGCACTTGGGAGAATTTAGAGATTTGAGACATACATGTGAAATTCTTTGAAAAAATTAAAGCTTTATTAAAAAATACACAATCTGTGAACATAATCACCCTGGAAAAAACAACATATATAAAGGCCATATTATGTTACCCAGTAATAAATTGGTATGGAGAAACTGAACCACTTGAAATATTTCATATGCAACATGCAGCGTCTACATAAAAAACCTTTAGGTTTCATAACTACCACCTGTATCCTGAAACACTCACAGAACAAATCATTTAAAAAGGAAAGGAAAATATTATCATTTTAAATTAATTTAGCACCATGAAGGTGCTAAGTGCTGATCAGAATAATATATTCAAAATAACACATGGAAATGATAAAAATCCTCTCTTGCTCAGTCCTCCCCGAGGCAAAAGTTTGATTTTCTTTTTCATTTCTCAGAGTTGTGTGCCCCATTGTTTACAAGGTATTTGTAATATATGATGTGCAGGCTACTTTTTCCTGTCTTTCAAAATTACAAAACATGACTTGAAAACACTCTTTTTAAAAGTTGCTTTCATTCCCTCCTCTGGTATCAGTGATGTGAGGTTGTTTTGTCTGGCAGCTGGAGACAAACTAGAATAGCTTGCCAAAGGGAAAGTAAATAATGTTAGGAGAGAATTTGGAGGCAAGGAATAAGATAAACATCTGGAACCAGAAGGGAAGGGAAGCTGATCAGTAGTAGTTGTGTCAGTTGTAACACGCCTTCTTTTTCATTACACAAGCAGTAAGTCTTTCTGCTCCCCCCAAATCAGTGGAATCTGCTTTACTTTTAGAATTCAAATTTAAATCAAAATTATTAACCAATAAACAAGTCAGATGAATAATAAGAAACGCTTCGTATTGAGTCCTGCTATAGGATATTGGAAATCAGTTCTTGATTTATAAAGAAGAGGTTACAGACAGAAATATAGATGTTACATTTGTACACATTGTCCTCTGTATAGAAGTCATGCATTCTCCTTTCTACCTTTTCCCCAAATATAAATTTCCAAAGTCAGATTATAGCCTGAAATTATATTAAGAAACTACCTTTAATGAACATAAGTTTCTCCTGAATAAAAAATATGAATTTTGTTACTGTTCTTTACCCCCATACTTTTTCTATTTTTCAATTGCTTAACATGTTGCTAAAAAGAAAACAGGTTTTTCTCCAAAACACCATTTACAAACTCCAACAAAAAACATCATCGTATCAAAGCACTAAGTCTCTCTATTCTATAAAATCTTTAACCTGCAAATATATTGCTGTTTTTCCAGAACAAAAGAAATATTTTCATGTAGAACGCCTTATTTAGGCAGTTCTGTGTACAAAAAAGGATACGTGTACCAGCTCCAGCAAGTCTTACTATCACATAACCTCTGAAGACTTATTTGTAAATGCAAATTTGTAAATGAGTTACATTATAAAGGACATGTCAAATCACACAGTGATAATTAAATTTTAGATGCACTAATTTTGTATTTATACCCAGAGGATATGTACTCATGTTCACCTGGCTTTATTTTCTTGATTTAGTGTGTATCTGTTTTAATATTTTTATTATTAAAATATATAATTGCTACAAGAATACTTGATGTTTTGTTCTCATTGTAGATCTTTATTGTGGATATATATTCTCTACAAGAGAGATGGGAAGATAGAGTTGGAGTAATAGAAACTAGAATCCTCGTTCTAAATTGTTGCTTTGTAACTGGTTATACAAAGCACCGGAGATTTGGTATTCTGTCTAGCCTGGATGGTTTATTGCCTGTATTTACCAGCTGTTATCATTGTGATTTTATATTATGTACTACCTTATTGACAGACAGGTACACACTTCTGTTAGAGAACTGTATCTGAAGGGTTTTCCTGCGTAAATGTAGGAACACAGACAGTCACTGTACTTGGGAAAATACTTGTCATCAGCTTAAAGTAACAGTAATTTCGTTTTCATATGTTAACATAAAATTTCTTATATACTGTGTTGTTTCTTTTTCCAAGTTCATTCAACTTAATAAAATAGAGCAACATCCAACTGGTAGTTTTTGCAAATAGTCCTCTAGCTAATCAAACCAAAACAGTAAGCTTAGCAGGGAAGTTAGTAGATTACACATGCTCATGTACATAAACAATATTTGACTTAAATATGGAATTACATGACAATGCTGCTCTAATCTGAATAATAGTTTTACTCATTCTTCATCTATCTCTTTCTCCTGTTTAACTTTTTTTTTTGGCTTTTTGGGTCACACCCGTTTGATGCTCAGGGATTACTCCTGGCTAAGCACTCAGAAATTGCCCCTGACTTGGGGGGACCATATGGGATGCCGGGGGATCAAACCGTGGCCGTGATCTTTCCTTGGTTAGCGCTTGCAAGGCAGACACCTTACCTCTAGTGCCACCTCACTGGCCCCTCCTGTTTAACTTCTAAGGGTTGATTCATGCTGGTTAGCTCAAGGGCTTCCTTGACATTATTTGAGTCTGGTGTGAAAGACTAATGCCACAAAGCAGGATGTAGAAATCCCAGTGCAAGGTTTTAGGTCATTTTTTTTTTGGAACCACAGCATGCTAACCTAACACGTTTGAATTTACCTCATAATTATGAAATGGCTTTATGCTCTGAAAAAAAACCAAAATATAAACAATTGCTTGCCCCCTCCTTCCTGTTCTATTTGATCTCTGAGCTAATTTGGTGGGGACAGGGCGGAGGCAAAGTAACTGTTCTGAATAGACTTAAATAGATGTTGGATAAATCCTTATGAAATATAACATGAGTATTATGACATTTTCCATTCTTTATGTTAATGCTTCATCACTATCTCTTAGTCCCGCAAATAAAAACAATATGAGATATATAGAGGTAGCAAAGATCATAAAACAAGTTTCGATGCTTCTTGCTGCAAAGAGGGAAATAAGAATCTGAGAGATGCCGGGAGATAGCATGGAGGTAAGGCGTTTACCTTTCATGCAAAAGGTCATCGGTTCGAATCCCGGTGCCTCATATGGTCCCCCGTGTCTGCCAGGAGCAATTTCTGAGCATGGAGCCAGGAGTAACCCCTGAGCACTGCCTGGTGTGACCCAAAAACAAACAAACAAACAAAAAATAATCTGAGAGATGGAAGTGAGAAGCCAAAAGTCACACAGTGAATTTAATACCTGGCAGAATAAAAAGGCTCCCGACTCAAGATTCTGCAAGTTTTTATTGAATCTACATCCAAGAGTGTCCTTAGACAATCATATAAAAACTTAGTTCTTTGCTACTGTCCTGAATTTTATGGAATAACCTAATTCCATTTTTATATTGCACATATCTTAAAGAGGGTACACACAGTAGGTATTTCAGAAGCGATCGGTGATGTGGTATAATGACTTCTGTGAGACTTTTAAGTACTTGCATATGATGAAGGAAATACAAATATAATTCAGAGAAAAGAAAGCAGAAACACTGTTTTTGGTCAAGTGACTCTCTGTAAGCCTGAACACAGAATTGATGCTTGGCCATTCTTGCTGCCGCTAACCCCACTTGGCTGCCCAGCTCTGCTCTGCACTGAACTCTGAGGCGTGAAAGCTTAACATGTTTCTTGCAGAGGTGAAGGAATTAAGAATAAACAATGCTCTCCAGACAGCGCAGCGAGTCACAGCGGCCATTACATGTTAGGATAATGCCTCTCACTCTCTAAAACACATACCCATTCCAGTTTATAAACATCCACAGTTTATAAACATGTGTCCCCCAAATGCCACACATTTATGAATGCTTGCTACGACAGCAAAGCATCTTGACTGCTGCTGTGAAACTGCAGAAAGACTGCCTGATATATGAGGTATAAAAGACAGATTTTTTTTAATTACAACACAGCAGTCAGAAGCTTTTGTTTTGTTTACTTTGTGTGGCATTTGGGGAACATATTCACGAGAGAGACCGCGTTTAAATGAAGACGGCTATTGTTTCCTATGCGTTCAGAGCAAAGTTTATCCTATAAAACCAGACAGTAAAGCACATTGGATTCTTAATTTAAAGGTCTTTAAAGAATAAATACCCTGAAAAGGATTAGAATACAATGGCTATTTCTAAAATTAATATAGCGTTTTGTTTGTTTCTAGACCATTTTTCAATCAAAAGTAAAGCCTAATATTAAGCTAAAATAAGTTAAAAGCTCAATATAGTTAGGATATTTTGAAAATGATTTTTCCTTTAAGAAATCCCAGTTATTGCCAAGTAAAAGATACAAGGGCATTTAATGACAAACATTTTCACTTCAAAGGCTCGAAGTAGACCAAAATAGAAAATAAATTGGGTTTTAATGAATCATCTCACCCACTAATACAAGCTCTGTTGTGGATGCGCCAGACCCTGACTTTTTACAGAAAAACTTTGAAGTAATCAATATGACTGACATTGAAGGAGAGCAAACCCTTCATTTGTGATATTACTGAACATTTTTAATTGTCAAATGACATGACACAGGTTTCTAAAAATGCAAATCATACCTCAATGTAGCATCCAAGAAGTACATTTTCATTTCTATATGCTGTATTTTATTGATTATATTTTAATATTAAAAATGCAAAAAACAACTTCTCGAGTTTTTATTCCCAACAAGTCATAATTAAATAAATGCCACGTTCCTGATTGTGCTAAGGCCAATTAAATCTAATTTCTCTTCTGTTTCCATACATAGGCTGCAGCTGTATGTGCAATCCAGGGGTAATTAATTGCCACCAATTGCCTTCCTCTAAAAGGTAAATGTCTAAAATAGGTGGCACAACATGTGTCCTGAAGCCAAACATAGGCTAATGTTGTTTAGGATGTTCATGGTTGAGTAATGACTTAAGTAAATCTTTTCTTATTACCCACCACTCTTCATTTTGCCCTTCTTTTGTGCAGAGGACCCTTCAGCGTTCTAGGTTCCATCAGCAAGTTCAGAGAGCATAGGAATCACTGGCAATACCGAAGTGTTTCTCCTTTATTCCAGAATTTGATGTGGTTTTCCAGTTCACATCACCTCAGAGAGAGTCACTCTCCTCTTAGAAAGTCTAAGACAAAACCAACAATTCCAAATGGACTGTAGAGATTAATTAAAACAATTTAATTTCATTAGAAAATATTGTACTGCTTGCATAAGATATTTTCCAAGAAGAGAATACTTTTCTTCTTATCTAGAATTTAAAAGAAGTCTCAGATTGGACTGGGAAAAGCACTCTCAAAGGAAATATGCAGAGAGAGGGATTTGGTCATGCAGAGAGATTCAACTGGAAGGAACAGCCTTAGATTAAGCCCCAAAACCTTCTCTTTGTTGTCTGCATCTAGTCTATTACTAACAAATGGAGAACAAATTATTTTTAAAATCCAGCAACAATGTAAACTTGTTTTTCTACTTAATCTAACATTCAATGATCCTATGACTTACAAAATTATGCATTTAATCTCTCTTCGTCCTGTTGAACCAATTTATTGAGGAAGAAGGAAAACAGTGTGTTCCCAATCTCTAGATAATAACCTCTTTATAGTTAAGCATAGTTACCAGGCCCTCGTCATTCACTCTGTAACTATAGATCACAATCATTGAACCTCTTTTGTCCAATTTATCTTTACTATGCCCACGTTAGGGTAAAAACAAGTTTCATAAGTTGAAAGATGATGGTACAAAACCATGCTTTCTCCCAAATGGGAGCTTTTTAATAGTTTCAATATTTAGGCATGATTTAATTTATTTATTTAAGTGAAAAGTTTTTATAGAAAGAACTTTAGAGATATGTAAGGGGAGGGCCAGGAAAGCAAGAGAGAAAGTGTGTATATGAAAGATATATAGATAGATACATGATAGAGAAATAGAGAAAGAGAGTGAGAGAGATGTGTTCAAGAGAGAAGACAAACTTGTACAAAAGCTAGCAAAAATCATGTCTGGATCTTAGATACAATCTCTGTCTTAATATCACCTGGTTTAACATTACAAACAAAAGCTTTAAAGATAAGCAAATTGGTTGCATCAAATTAAGACTCTTTTGTGCTACAGATAAACTTTTACCAATGGTAAAAATACGTCTCACAGACTGGGAGAAATTATAAGGTACATAAAGTACTTAAAAACTTAACAACTGTATAAATAACATCAAAAAATAGGAAAGCTATATGAATAGTTATTTCATAAACAAAACATACAGTTGGACAATAGGTATATGAAAACTGTTCTACATCTCTTATCTCTTTTCTGCAAATCAAAACAAAGAGAATGCCTTATACCGAGACATGAAAAAGAATGAAAACAATCATGGATGTAAGGAAAAGGGAACCTCATCCAATGCTAATAGGAATGTCAACTGGCTCAGGCTCTTTGGAAACATTATAAAATGCCTCAAAAAAAAATCTAAGAATTGAACTTGTGTTTGAGCTACCACATCCTGGCATCTATCCCAAGAGTTCAAAAACCAATTCAGTTAAGACATTTGAGTTCCTATGTTCACTGCAGCACACGCCACAATAGCAAAAATATGGAAACAACCCAATTTTTCGAGAAAAGATGTCTTGATAAACAAACTATGGGACATACACACGACTGAATACTACTCAACTATAAGATTAAACCATATGGTTTGCTGCTACTCAGAGAAATCTGGAGAATCCCACATGAGTGTGGTCAAGAGGAGAGGAATAACAGTTTCAGAATGATTTTTTACATGTGGGAGAAAAGGAAATAGAGTAAGGGAACAACAAATGTTCAAACGTAACAGAAGAGGGGAGATAGACTACAGAATTGAACTGAATTTACCATGGCAAGGGGACAGGGCTATGGCTGGTGGAGAGAAGCAGGCATGGCATATTGGTGGAGGGTATGGGGCTGGAGCATTGTGTACCTGAAACTGTACCATGAACAGTAGTACTGTGAATCACAATGCAGCCTCTAATAAAATACTTTGAAAATAATAATTAAAGTTTCTTGCCATACTTGCAGGGTTTTAGACATACACATTCTATCTCAAGAGTGCAAGTTCAGCTTTCTGATCTAAGGAAAACTTCCCTTTCAAAATCCACTTCTGTTTACACCACAATTTAAAAAGTCACCCTTAAGACCGATACTGATTGCAGGGTCATCCTCAAAGACTGGTCAGTTTTCTTTTTTCTTTTCCAGTTCAGCATTTCAGATAATTATAAAAAAGGAACAAAGAATAAAAATGCAGCGAAGTTCCTTTTTAAGCCGAAAGAATTGCTCTGAATTGAAGGTGACTCACTGGTAAGCACTCTTCAAACAGACTCTGCATTTAGTCTCATCATGCTGATATTTTCTATTTCCTCTGAGTTTTTACATTACATGTACCTATACCCTCGGTGAGACCCTATGAGGAGGCATTCATTATAAGACACCTGTGTTCAGATTTATCTGTGGGGCTATGCAGCAAATTAAGATGTCCTTCTGAGATCAGTGAAGCTATGGCCTGGAATGTGCTACCATTTAACCACAGGTTTGATCCAACTTCCTTTGTAAATCATGTTGGGCATGTGCTTTCTGAAATATGTATGTGAATTATTGCCTTATTTTCATACTGTGGGTATTGTTTATTATGGAAGGGCCATTAACCCTGTAAGATGCAGATAATCTTCCACTTGCTTGTCTACAACAGAAGATCATTTACTGTCACACTGATTAAATATATTATGACAGAAAAGCCAGTAACGTGCAAGGTATGGGCACTGGAAGAACATGCTTCATGTACTTACTTACTCTGCCCACTCTCTGCAGAACAGGTCCTGTATCTAATTTGGTACTTTTCAAATAAGGAATATCACATTACGGAGAGCTATTTTACCTCAGATGCTCACATGCATTGGTCTCCAGAGAAAACCCAGATCAAGGATTTATATAAAAACGGTACTTAGAGAAGTAACAGTCCTGATTAAGTTTATTATTAGTGCCCCGAGTATGTGTAGTCTCGATGCCTCAACCACTAAACTCAAGGTTTCTCTTTTAGTACAAGCAATAAAACAAATCTCGGGCTGACCTTCCCGGAGACAAGCGCTAAAATGATGGGATTCCCCAACTTACTTGTAAGCCTGCGCCTATATGGAAAGCTTGAACATGATGCACAAGGATACACAAGGACGCCTCTCACGTGCACATGTACATAAAGATACATTATAAATTACATTTTCCACATCCTGTCTCTGTACACATACATAAACCGCTATAATTTAGTTATTTACTATGTACTACTTGTGGTGTAAAATGTCATTTTCTAAGAATACATCCGAGGCTTAAGTCAGCATTTTTATGATATCATCTGCACTGGGAAAACATTAAAGGCTCAATATTTAATAAACATAATAAACATCCCTATGAAACAAATTGTTCATAAACTACCTGTTTAATTTTTCAGGGTTCCTGAACCACATATTTTCTTATTAGTTGTGAGTCTGCTGGGTTGGAGGATAGATAGGGCCTGTCAGGGATAGAATATAATGTAGCGGTTTTATGAATTATTTCTGTGAGGAAAAGCCTATTACAGCTGACAAGAGGGTGATGATATTAGCCCATCATCATTCAGATGGCACCACCCTGCCCCCTTTCATCCGTCAGGCCTCTTGCATGGGGGCTGTACACCACACCGTCTTTGCACAGCTAACACAAAGACAAATTCTACTCTTTTTCTGAGTCCATGAAACATTTAGTATTTCATTTTGAATCATGGCAGATGACAGAAACAAATGGCCTAATGAATCTCGCTTATTGTCCCTTGCAAATCTGAAGATGAGCTAAAAGTCAAATCTGTTTCCCTTTTTTCCCCTTTCTCTACTCTTTTATTCCCCCTCTCTTGATGCACTCTTCGCCCTGGGAAGATCTCAGCTCCATTCTAAATAGATAGATGTTGAGGAGATAGGATTATTTTCATAAACAGGTCATTTGACGTAGGAACCAATTGCATGCTCTGCCGCAGCCCCTTTCTCCATCACCTTCCACCTTCAGAAAAAAAATACATTTTCACCCATTTTGTTGAATTTTATAAAAATGTGTAAATACAACAGGAGGAAGGTTCAGAAGGAAAGATAACAGGCAAACAGAATGCATTTGGGGAAAATCGTACACGCTCATCAAATGGTACTAAGGATAATTTGCATTGTCTTAAAGAAAAATTATCTACCCAAATGCTGAACGAGCACTGATTTACAAGTGATTTGGCTGGACTTATAAAGCTTTCTGGTGACTTTTTCAAGATGAATTTACTTTCAATGTTAATACTGAAGTTTGTAAAGGAATTTGTGGGGTGGATCTAGTCTGAAATATAATGAGGAAGATGCTGATAAATGACTCTGCTTGCCAATGCCATCCTTCCTTTCTTTGCTGCGTGAAAGCCTGCTGGGCAGAACTGACCACATGGTCGTGCTGTTTTGGTGGCCTGACAGATATCACCTATGAGGTTATTTCCTTCATGCTCTCTGCTGCTCTGTTTGAAAGGTCTTGTCCCTGGTGTCTGCTTGCTCCTCCAGCTGTGTCAGACTGCATTGATTGCTGTGTGTTCTCAGGGGTCCACAGCTCCAAGGCCACACTCTTTGTCACACGTAAGCATGTTCCCAGCAAAACACAAAGGCACAGGCACCGAGAAACATGTGTTTAACTTTAAACAAAGGACAGGGGAACATTTAGAATTGGGACTAACAATAAGGAGAATGATAAGAGTGAATAGAAGAAGAAGAAAAATTCCTCCTCTGGTTCTTTGGCAAGACTTGGCATTTTTTCTCCCTTTTCTCTCCGACTCCGTAATGGCTTTTTCATAGCCATTAGAGATGTCAAGTAAATTTTTCTTAGTTCAAGTATGTACAATTGATCCTGATAGATGTTAATAGCTCCCAAACTAAGGCACAGTCTGCCGTCAACATACAAGAATAACAATTCTGTGGTTAAGAGGAATAAAAGGGAAGTTTGACAATTGATGCCATAATACAGACCAGAGGCACTCCAGGTCAAATTTCCTTTATTTTAAGAGTAACATTTCATCAATGATATTCCAAGCTCATGCAATAATAATTATATTTTGACTTAATTTATTAAGATTTAGAGGTATAGGTAACAATAATTTCTTCTTAAAATATAAGGATGTAAGGGTGTAAAATATAAGAGCTTTGGGAAAAAAATCGGAATAATTAATTTTCATAGGTTTTATATTTTCTTCAAGAAAGAGAGCATTAAGCTTGTTTTCAGCATTTGGTGCTGCAAATTTTTCTTTTTTTATCTTTTTGATTTTGTTAGTTTATTTATTTATTTATTTATTATCTATATATTATTTCTTGAGTGATTGGTTTTTGGGCCACATCCAGCAATGCTCAGGATTTGCTCCTGGCTTTGTGCTCAGAAATCGCCCCTGGCAAGCTTAGGGGACCATATGGGATGCTAGGAATTGACCTGGGTCTGTCCCTGGTCGGCTGCATGCAAGGCAAATGCCTTGCCACCGTGCTCTTTCCAGCCCACATTTTTCTGAATTTTTATTAGTTGTCAAGGTTACAACGATAGAATATATAATGTCAATATAATTTTGTTGCTATGCTGATTTAAAATACAATATTACTTTTTACAAAAGGAAAGCATTTTATGACTAATGGACTTTTCATTATATGTCAGAACAATAAAAATTGTATACCGCAAATACAAAGAACTTGAAATTAAGTGAAAAAGTTCAGTTGTACAAAGAAAAAGGAAATATGTGGGTCTGTGTATTATTTCCCCTTCCACATTATTTAATTTCCTTTTAGTACTCTTCCTGTTTATCTCTGCACCCGGTAAGTACCAGGCAAAATTTTTTAATTTTAATTAAAATGTTAGTCATCTTTTTTATTTTTTATTTTTTTGGTTTTTGGGTCACACCCGGCAGTGCTCAGGGGTTACTCCTGGCTCCATGCTCAGAAATTGCTCCTGGCAGGCACGGGGACCATATGGGGCACCGGGATTCGAACTGATGACCTTTTGCATGAAAGGCAAACGCCTTACCTCCATGCTATCTCCAGGGCCCCAAATAGTCACCTTGTATTTCTTTTAATTCTCCATATTGTTAGGCTGAGAGAGAGAATAAAAAGGTTGGCTAAATAAAACATATTCCAATTTATTTCCAAGGAAAGCAAACAAAGCTAAAAAGTAAAAGTAAAAATAAGTACTTTGGAGATAGTACAGTGGGTTAAACCCTCGCTTTGCACATACTTGACCTGGACTTGATATCTGTGACCACAAATGGACCCATGAGCACCACCAGCAGTGATTGTTAAATATATAACCGGAAGCAATGTTAAAAAAAACCTAATTGGGGGAGAAATACTAAATACCACAAAAATAAATAAAATTTCCCTAATTGGGGGAGAAATACTAAATACCACAAAAATAAATAAAATTTCCCATAAAACTTCCTTGTTTCTTGAAAAACTGAATGAGCATATAAAAGCAAAGATATCCTAGTGAAACACAACTCCTAGCAACTATGGCAGTATTTTCGCTTCTGGTTTCCAACTTCTTATTATTAAGGCAGACACATTTTTCCTAACTTTTATGTAATCTGTAACCAGAAATTCACATAAATTTTCTGGTATTAATTAAAGGTGTCTTCATTCATTCGGTTGAGGTATTTTGGGGGGTAAAGGGTAAAGGAAGTTATAGCCAACTGTCCTCACACCCTTGCAAATTAATCTGTGCTCAGGTATCACTTCTGCTGTTGGCCAAGGGTCAATCTGTAGTGCCAAGCATCAAGTCAAAATCAGTCATGTGCACATCAAGCACCTTAATCCTGTCTGCCATGGAAACTTTTATATATCAGGGAAAAGCAAATGCAACTTGCAAGAATTTCAAGCAAGTAAAGTTGGATTTTGGAAAATGAGTATTATTAAAGGAAAGGATCACTGACCAGAAGGTACACAAATACGATTTTTGTAGGTCAGAAATATCATCAAGTTCATATGGCCCAATCTGAATAAGAAGAAAATTTATAGTAAGTTTAGGTCGCATGCCTCTCAGGAAAAAAACCACATAAAAATTGTCCAATGATATTTTGGAGACTAGTACAGGTAGAATTGTGTGCAGTCAGATAAAAATTTCATTCGAATAATTCAATATGTTAAAAGCAAAGCTCAAGGGATTGTCTTAATTTTTAGAACAACATTCACATGTCTACTCTTTCTTAGAGTCATCATTCCTCTGTATTTCATGCCCTACCAGCTATCCCACCCCTATCAGAGTGAATACGATTCTCTTCTTCTTGCTATTTCACATAGTGGGTGCCCAGAAACTGTCAGATAAATTTAAAAATTTGTTTAACGATGGGACAACACTAATAGAGATGGGTCATCAATGTTCATTTCATAGGCTGCAAACAAGTGTCACATCCCCACTCCAAAAGACTTCTCCTTCCTGAGGTTTGATGCTTTTATGTCAGTGTCACCAAATTATTATCATTTTTTATGTTGAATGGCAAGTCAGAAGGGCTAATGGAGGATGCACTCAGAAAGCTTGGAGACTGCTCACACTAACTTCTTTCTACTGCCATTTCCTTACTCGTTCCTAATCACCCTTACTCTCACCACACACACTACACAGTCCCACTTCATCCAGCAGCTACCTTTTTCCTTACACCCTAATACTAAATTAGGTGCAATTGGCTGTTCAAACTCAGTATGCCCAGAATTCAGGACAGAATCTTCACTTGCCTCAAGTGCACCTTTGTCTGAGGTATAAGAGACGATAGAAAAAAAAGTCATAAAATACAACAAAAATTGTGACTGATACAGAACTACCTTATTAGAAATGAAACTTTTTCATTTCTTATATTTAAACTAAAGAGCCTCTGAATTTCATTTTGCATTAAGATATTATACAACTATTTATTTTCATAGTGCTGGCCAGCATTATTTAAATTAGTTTGTAGTAGACAAGTCAAGAAATAGCACTTCAGGAGAAATTCAAAGAGAAAACTAAGTAGGAAGGAAGAATGAGCAAGAAATCTATGTGAAGGAATGTTGTCCTAAAGCACAGAGAGGGCCTAACATTACTTCTTAAAGCAAATGACCTTGAATATAAAATTAAAAATAAGAGACTAATAATTTGCTCAATAATCATCCCCTTTCTACTAAGCTTATATCAGAAGGTAGATCATGTCAGCAAAACCTTGTTTGAATGTGTCAGAGACAGAACTATCTAGGGAAAATGTTTGGAAAACCTTGGAAAGTCTGAAAGAGTAGGAGGGAATTCTAAGACCTAGAATAAAAAATTCTGATCAATTTTAGGTTCCTTATATGAAATGATGATATGTATAAAATTAATTGGGCTTTTGCCAAAGTTGGAATGTTCCATTTACTATATATACATATATATTTGTTGCTAGGATACTTCCTCGTGTTATTTTCTGCTAATAATTTTCATTTCCACATACTCATGTACTGAGAAAATGCTGAGCATTTTAAACTCAATTCATGTGGGAAATATCCCCAGGAGTCTGGGAGAATAAATATGAAAAGACATTGTGCAATTCTTGTGCAAGAAGTGTTTTAAAAATCGTCCCTCAGTGTATGTGGTAGTCAGGCAAGATTCCACTCTCAACATTTCAAGCAGAATTATGTTTCTTAACTTCAAATAAAGTTTGACTATATATTTATTTTTGAATAATATAACTTGAAATAAAATTGAAATTTAGTTTCAATAAATAAATAAATAAACTTAAAATTAAGTTTTGGATTTTTGTGCCTGTATTTCATCTCATTGACTGCTGGTTACCTGTTAATATAATTTTAATTATGTTAATGATTTATTCAGAGTAGAGTCTTAATTCTTTTTTTTAATAATTTTTATTTTAATCATAGTGGCTTACATATTGTTGACAATAATATTTTAGGTACATATTAACATAAAATCAGGGGATTTCCCTTCACCAAATTGTCTTCCCTCCACCTCTGTTCCCATCCTACCTCACAGTCCTCCTTCCTCACCCCCCGGGCTGCCAGGATAAGTGGTCCCCTCTGTGCCTAGCTAACTACTTGGTGGTCCTACACCTGCTTAGTCTTGGTACTTCCTTTATACCCCCCCCCCAATTGGGATGCGGGACTAGTTAGTTCAAGTTATGTGGTTTTGTTTGAAGAAGAGAAAAGTAATAACCTGGAGAAGAGAAAGAAAAAAAGAAAAAAGAAAAAAGTCAAATACTCCGGAAATGGACGGAGACCTTCTAGAAGGTTTCATCCTTGGTTTGAGAGATGTAGGGAAAAAGAGAAGGTGAAGCACCACAACAGTACCTAAAGCACTGTCAAAGTATCCCGTTGAGCATTCAAAAAAGAAGAAAAAAAAAAGAAGAAAAGAAAAGAAAAAATAAATAAATATAAATGGAGATATCCACTTCAATTGCCAAACTATCACTGTGAAATCAACAATAAAAATATATTAGTAAATAATATTAATGAAAAAAATGATTTCTGTTTTTTTTTCCACTCCTGCAGATGCACAGTAAATATTGGGGTCATTGGAAAAGGAATTTCCTTTACCTAAGAGGTACAGGGTTTCTCCACCCTTGAAGTATATTGTCATGGGATTAACTATAGACTCTTTTCAGGTTCATTTGCTCTCCCCTTGGTGCTTTTCTGGATAGAGTCTTAATTCTTAAATGAAGAATTAGACTTATTCCCTATTATTCTTTATAAATGACAGAAATTTGAAACAAGTCACTATCCCAGTTATAAGTATGACTTATTTGATGTACTTATCATATCTTTCCTTGCTATCTGCCTCAAATTATTTACATTTTTAATTAAATTAAAGAACCATTCTTTATAGTTGTTGACAGTTAGGTTTTAGGCACTGTAATATTTCTACATCAATCCAACCACCAGTGTCAAATCCTATCACTTGTGCTCCCATATTCCATCACTCTTCACCCCACAACTTCCTTCACCATCCCCTGCCTTCCACCTTGACAGGTACAATAAAATGTGATTAATTCATCTTAGATCTCATATTTCCACTGTTGTTGAGTCTGTGCCTTGGCTATTTAGCTATACCACTTTCCATCTCCCAATATAACTGAATCCCAGACTCCTTTCTCATATTCTTCTTTCCCTTCTTGATTACTTTTCTTCTCTTCTTACTCCTTAGTTTCTGGTGTCAAGGTTGATTTAGACACCCCAATTACAACATCATACTTCTTGATGTAATAATTTTATATAAATAAAGTAAGATCATTCTATGTTTCTCTTTCTTCTTCTGGTTTACTTCACTCACCATATTTTTCCGTTCCAACCAAATTGCAGCAAACTGCATGTACACAGTATTCCATTGTGTTCATGTATCACATCGTCATAATGCATTCATCCATAATTGGACATCTACATTGATTCCATTTCACAGCAATTGTACTCATGGCAGCAATGAATAATTTTGTGTATTTTTCCTTCTGAATAAATGGTTTTAAGTCCGGGGGATAGATACCCCAAAGTGGAGTTGCTGGGTTATATGGCAGCTCAAATTCTAAGTTTACAGAGGTCTCTTCATACTGTTTTCCATGGGGGTGAACCAGACAACATTCCCATCAATAGTGAGAATTCTTCACCACATCCCTTATCAGCACAGATAGTTCCTACTATTTTTTTTAACCTATGCCTTTCTCATTGGTGTAAGCTGATATCTCATTGTTGTCTTGATTAGGATTTCCCTAATGATAAGTGACGTTGAGCACTTTTTCATGTGTCTGTTTGCAGCCTACTTGTCTTCCTCTGAGAAGTATCTGTTAATTTCCTCACCTCATTTACTGACAGATTTAAAAATAGTTTTTGTTGGTTTTGTTAATACTTTATATATCCTGAATATAAATACCTTATCTGATTATGAATGTAAATATTGCTTCCCATTTAGTTATCATTATTTTATTTTTAGCCCATGTTTTTCATATTGTAGAAACTCTTTGAGGTTGTTTATTTTCTTATTTTTTACTTTGTTGCCTTTGTTGTTTCAGATCATTAAAGATGCCTTTGAGGTTTAAATTTCGAAGTGTTCTGTCTATGTTTTCCTCAGTGTAATTTATAGTTTCTGGTTGGATTTTAAGGTCTGTGATCCATTTTGAATTAAATCCACCTTTGTGTAAAGTCTGAGATATGGATCACATTTTAATCATTTACATGTAACTATCCAATATTCCCAACACCATTTGTTGAAGAGGCTGTCTTTACTCCATTCCATGTTCTGAGCTCCTTTATCACAAATTAATTGTCCATATATAGAGAGTTTTTTCAATGGTATTCTGACTCACTGATATTAGAGGCTTTGTTAAAGTATCAGGCAGTTTTAATAATATAGCATTATCACACAATTCTAAATTAGGTAATGAGACATCTCCACATTTCTTATTTTTCATTATGGCTTTGGATATTTGTGGTCTTTTCTGATTCCATACAGCCTTTATTATTGAGTTTTCTAGGTCTTAGATGAATGCTGCCTGAATTTGGAAGAGGACTGCTTTGAATCCATATAATAACTTAGGTAGAATAGTCACTTAACAATATTGATTCTTCCAAACCACGAGCATGGAATACTTTTCCATTTCCTAAGGTATTATGTTTCTTTCTTAATGATTTGAAGTTATTATGGTATATATCTTTCATGTCTTTTGTTAAGTTGATTCCTAGACTTCATGTTCTTGAATACTATCTTAATGAAGTAGACTCCTTGATCTCAATCTCTTATGATTCATTTTTTGTATATAAAATGCAACATTATATTTCTTTTTTATTAATGTGTGCATTATGTTAATTGTTTCTGTATGTTAAACCATCCTTGATTCGCTGGTATAAATTCCACTTGATCAAAGTGTATGATTTTTTCGATATGTTGTTAGATTCAGTTGGGAAGATTTTGTTATGGAATTTGACTTCAATATTCATCAAAAAGATTAGTCTAAAATTTTCTTTTCTGGAAATGGCTCTGCTTTGATATTAGTTTAATGTTAGCTTCACACAAGATGTTAGAAAAGATTTCTGTGTCTTCAAAACTTTGAAATTTTGAAAGAATTTAGAGTAAATCTGTGAATTTTTGATTGACCTCACCAGTGGAACATGACTTTTGTTCTTAGGGAGATTCTTACTGTTTCAATTTCTTTACTTGTGATTGGCCTACTTAGGCTTTCTACTTTTTTTCTCGTACATGTTTGAGAGATGACACTAAGATCTATTTATTTCTTTTAAGTTCTCAAACTTAAAATAATAAATTTGTTCATAGTATTCTCTCATTATATTTTGAATTATGGAAGTGTCAATTGTAATTTGTCCCCTTTAATCTCTGCTCAGGTTTATTTGAACATTTACTCATTTTCCCCCCATGAGTCTAAAGTTTGATCTATCTTGTTTAT
Source organism: Crocidura indochinensis (assembly GCA_004027635.1). Classification (NCBI taxonomy): domain Eukaryota; kingdom Metazoa; phylum Chordata; class Mammalia; order Eulipotyphla; family Soricidae; genus Crocidura; species Crocidura indochinensis. The sequence continues at coordinate 965 of PVKC010004304.1, read as the reverse complement.
TCTTTCAAAGAATGAGCTACCAGTTTTACTGATTTTTTAATTGCTTTCTTAAATTTAATACTGTTGATTTCTGCTTCCCTTATTACTATTTCTCTCCTTGTACCTTTTGGTTTTGTTCGCTGCTCCTTCTCTAGATTTCTGAGATATATGTGTTTAGGTTTTTAATTTGGGTTTTTTCTTTCTTTTATTTAATTTATATTGAGACCAATGTGAATTACGAATCTTTCATAGTTATATTTAAGGCAGAGATACCCACCACTTGTGTTGACCTACATCTGCCTCTGTTCCCAGCATGCATCCTATACCTCCACTCTTAGCCCCCTGGGATGCTAGTGTAACAGGTTCCTTTTGTGTATGGCTTGTAGTTTGAGTCTCTTGATTCTAGTGTCATTGACTTTGGGTTGGGTATTTAAGGCTGATCCTTTTTCCCCACTCAATTCATGAGACTGCTTTCCCCTAACAGTGGTCGGCAACCTGCGACTTTCGAGCCACAAGTGGCTCTTTACACTTTTAATTTGGCTCTTCTGTGTGCCGGGCAGCTGCTCTTGGAGTCAGGACTCCGCTCCTAGCTTCTGTCAGTATACGCCCTGTGTGCAGTCCCGGTGGCCAGCTCCAAGAGTGTAAGATGATACCCAGTATCAACCCTAAACAAAGGTGTTCCCCCAACGTCATCCTTTCCTTTTTTTCCCTTTTTCGGGCCACACCCATTTGATGCTCAGGGGTTACTCCTGGCTAAGCGCTCAGAAATTGTCCTGGCTTGGGGGGACCATATGGGACTCGGGGGGGATTGAACCATGGTCCTTCCTTGGCTAGCACTTGCAAGGCAGACACCTTACATTGCGGGCCCCATTGTCATCCTTTCTTAAACCTCTTCCTTTGATATGTAAAAGTCCACTGAATATGTACTTCTCTCTCTCTCTCTCTCTCTCGCTCACTCTCACTCTCTCTCTCTCTCTCTCTCTCTC